>PVHP010002173.1:0-94147 GCA_004024765.1 Zapus hudsonius | reverse complement strand
GCTCAGCTGTTAAGGCACTTGCCTGCAAAGCCTAACAAACAGAGTTTAATTCTCCAGTACCCATTTAAAGCCACATGCACAGTGGCACATGCATCTGGAGTTCCTTTGCAGTGGCTGGGTGCCCTGCTGTGCCCATTCTCTCTCTCTCTCTCTCTCTCTCTCTCTCTCTCTCTCTCTCTCTCTCTCTCTCTCTCTCTCTGCTGATAAATTTTTTTAAAATATTTTATTTATTCATTTTCAAGCAGAGAGAGAGAGAGAGAGAGAGAGAGAACACCAGGGCCACTACCTTGTGGGTCTGGCTTATGTGGGACCTGGGGAATTGAACCCAGGGCCTTAGGCACTTAACCTTAATCGCTGAGCCATCTCTCCAGCCCTGCAGATAAATTTTTAAAAATATATTTAAAAATATTTCAACATGAATGATGGAGGATGACAGAATATATAAAAGAGAAAGAGAAAACCATCCAAATAAAAGAGGGACTAGTTGCAAGGTAGAAGTGGGAGAGGGGGTCCTTGGAATGGAGGTGGGGAAATGGGGACAAAATGGTAGCCACAAAGAATTATGATAAAGTTGCAGTCTGTTCAAACTCTCAATGAAATCATTTTCTTCTGATGTAAAAAAGCAACAGATCTAAGTTATTTAAAAATTACAAAGAGTGGCTGAATCTTGGTGAGTAAGTCCCTGAGAGGTCCAGGAATGGTGCCATTAACCAAGAGCAGGATTTCCAGTCATGGTGACACAGTGAGATTCCGCAGTGGCTATGAGCTGAGATAGAAATGCCAGGAGCCAGCCAGGGGGACAGTTACATGCAGGCAGCACCTTCCCTCAATCACGTGTCCACAAAGTCCAGGTACCCAGCAGTGACTGCAGTCTGGCACTTCAGAGGAGAGGACTAACCTAACAAACCCTAGGAATGGTGAAGGAAGGTCAGAGTAGGGCGTCCCTGCTGGTGAGATGAGTGAAAGCAGAGGACTGAGCAGGGAGGTCAATCATCTAAGCCAAGTTAGTGGCCATCAAACTAGGGAGCTGGCAGTTACCTACTGTTTTCATAACAAAAGTTCCTCCTCTTCTTCCAGTGAGAGGAACTGAGATGTCTGAATTCCTGCTCCTTGGTCAGGGCCCACATGGGTTCCACTGAGCATGTCTGGGGCAAGGAAGGTTTGACAAGTCTCGGCTCTGTAGCCACTGCCACATCTTACTGCCTCCAGTATCCCCCTCTTATGGGCTTGTGTTGTCCTTTGAGAAGAGGTACATTTCCTTTCCATGTGAGTTTTTCTTGGCCACAGGTTCCAGAATGCAGCTGTTCACTTCCAAAAACTGGGCCAAGGGATTTTTCTCTAAGGATCAAGCTACAAAGAAATGTGGCCTTCTAACCCAGCCCAGTGTCTCCATTACCAATATTTCTTTCCTGTGATGGTGGCTCTGTGGATCTCATTCGTGCTTCCTGTGCCCACTGCTAAATGCAGGCCAGTCCCGCTTTACAGTGTGCCAGTAGGTTTCTTTCCCTCTCCTGAATTCCTGAACTCTGCTGGCCTTTCTGTCATTTGTTCTTGGGATGACTCATCCATCACTCAGATCCTGGTAAATGCACCCAGTTACTTACAATGGCTTCTCCTAGTTAACTGGCCTTGAACTGCCTAAAGTGTGTGCCTTTGCTAAACACAGGCTTCTGTTTGGATCCTCACCTCTGCTAGGCTTTTGGAGGCCCTGCTAATCTATTCCTTAATGAAGAGATGGACTGTGTCTTAATTTAAGGGACAACAGAGATCATTCCCAGAATGCAATTTCCTTGTTAGGTCCATAATATTGTGCTCAGCCAAGAGCACTCAATCAAATCTCCCTGAGTGACAATAATAGAAAGGGAATTGGACCCACTGACCCCATAGATTTCCTTTAGTGACTGCAATGTCACCTATGCAGAGCCTCACCCTGCCCAAAGAGTGGGTCCCTTGTCAAAGGGACCACCTGAAAAGATCATTCTATGTCTGCACCTGTTCCGTGGCTCTTACCTTACAACTCATTTTCCTCTTTTGTATGTATTGTACAGATTCACAAACTGACTTTCATAAAGCTTTGCATGGCCTGGGAATCATGCCTTTGGGATTGGGTTCCCAAAGGTCATTCACTTGGCATCACCTCTGGTCCATGATGGATGGATGACTGCTCAGAATGGGCGTTTTGCATTGCCGTGCATTTCAGCAGCTGTTTCCTCTTACATGATACATAATATGGTTCCTCTTCCAAACCAAGTGAAGGGAGAAAGCTCTCAGGCTCACAGTTGACAGAAATGATCAGAGCATAAGAATACATGGAATACATTCCTTGGTGACTTGGGGTAAGAAGCACTTTTTTTTTTTACATGCATGGAACTTGTTGATTCACTTGGTGGCCTGCTGATTTGATGGCACTGAGATGTCAGTGCAGTACTTTTAGGTCCTGAGACAGATATAATGCCATTAGACCTGCTCCCACTGCCCCTGCAGTGACAGGGCACAGCATGCCATGGCCCTCACAGCTCCTGCTGTCAGCCACTCACTTCCCTGTGTTCCACTGAATGGAAGCTCTGGTCAAGCGGCATGCTGCTGGAACCTAGTTGCCATGGAGAACTTGTACAGTCACAGCTTTCTTGCTGCTTTTATGAGCACAATTACTGAAGGCAATGTCTTTGCTGCTAAGAAATATAAATATTGCAGTGAGATGCTCATTTTCTCCCTCTATGATGATTATTACCAAAGATATGCAGGAAGACTTTGTTATAGAGTGCTGCCCTTCATCATGGGCCCATGGTAGGCTTTCCCGGGCTTGGAGAAGGCTGCAGCAGTTGATCACATTAATCCTTGGCAGATATGAAGTAGGGAGTGCTGAAAACAAGCACTGGGAATGCTAAGATAGATAACATACTGTCCTTGCCTTCAAAGCACATCATTCGAGGAGGAGTAGAATCTTCAACTGCAAACAAAGAAATGCAATTTAAAAATATTTCAATAGTGCACATTAGTAACAAGTGTAAATGCAATAAAACTAAGTCTCAGATGTGAGTGTGTGTGTGTGTGTGTGTGTGTGTGTGTGTGTGTGTGTGTGTGTGTGCTCTAGCTCATCTGCCAAGAAGTTACCCTAGAGGATGCACCACCAAGCTGAGTCTACATTGTGGGCTCTTTATTCACCAGGAAGGGGGAGGACTTCCAGGGCCCCTCCTCCTCCAGGGTGTCTATCTTCTAGACAAGGGAAAGGGTGAACACAAATGCAAGGAGGCCTGTGTCAGCTGCACCTTCCCACAATTTTTGCCAAAGTTCCCATTCCTTGATAGATTCTCTGCCACTTTAAGGGAGCCTAGATTGCTGAGCATCTTCTTCTGGTTCTGCAGACATCCTCAATAATGTTGGGTTGCTTAGTAAATGCATGGTCATCAGCTTTCAAGATGGTCCCCATGGAGTCCTATCTCTTGCTATCCTCATACTTGTGGAATTCTGGGTTCTGGCAGCTTCTGACTAGTTGCTTATTGTACAGACAGCTAAGCTGTCCTGTAGAGAGACTCGGGCATGGAAGAAAACCTATCTGGAGTCCTTCCACTCCATTCTAACCTTCTGATGAACACAGCCCCAGCTCCATTTGATTCCCGCCTATGCAAGACCTCTGAGCCAGACCCACTCCATACAAGTTTGCTTAAAGAATCAAGGCCAAAAGGAGAAAAGCAGTACTTTAAGACTACTTCCACAGTTCAGACTGACTGTTTTTCACAGTAGTACTTTCCATAAGATGCGAATGACAAGATGATTGTAGGTGAACTCTGGACATCCTGAGTCCTGGATATGGGTGGGGGCCACATAAAGTATGTGGAAGAGTATGCATTGAATCTGTGCTCTAGAGTGCGTGGGAATTCTAGGAGGGGTAGACACAAAACACACAGCTCTCACATCAAAGAGATAGCTCATTATAGACACAAATATGAGTGACCATGTCCTGGGAACACATATTCAGGACATCTCAGATCCCATGTTCCAATGTATTAATGATTTCATGAAAATATTTTAATTACAGAACAAAAGAAAGTCATAAAGCATGACATGTTCCAAATACATTGGTGGAAATATCACGTAGATAGGCATGATGGAAGATTGCTGTTATTGGTCTTGGATGCTATCTTATGACATTCTTATCATTCAGGCTGGTGGAAGTTACCAGTCTCTTGATCCATCTCAATAAGATTTATTTGGTCACAGGATGATAAAGCAAAGTGGTATATGTTCATTGGCCACCAAAGGGGCTAAGATTGCCCAAGACAATTTGGCTGTAGATTTGCAACATTAAAAACTCTCCAATTTGAAATTCTAATCAAAAGAAAGATCTTGGGCTGGAGGGCTGTCTCGGTGGTTAAGGTGCTTGCCTGCAATGCCTAAAAGCCCAGGTTTGATTCCCCACATAAGGCCAGATGCACAAAGTGGTGGTACATGTAGTGGCTAGAGGCCTTGGTGACCATTTTCTCTCTTTCTCTTCTCTTCTTTCTCTTCTCTTATCTTCTCTTTCTATCCCTCTCTCCTTGCAAACTAAAATAAAAGAAAGATCTTGTGGGAAATTTAAGTAGGCTTTGCTATTTATAAGAACTTCTGATCATAGAGGTTCATATAGTTTTGATATCTACAGTAAATTGTCTAACATTAAGGTGATATTTTCCCTTAAAACTAGCTTCCATGAAATGGGGGGAGTCATTTCCCTTTAGAGTCCTTATAGCTCATTCCATAATGCAAAGTGCTTTCTTAATTGCTTATTTAGAAAAATAAAGTGATGCTTTGGCAGATAGATTAACCTGAAACAACCTTAATCAATGCCACTTTGGGATACTTAGGATCATTGTCTAATGCAATCAATTTGTAAAAGAGTAAAAAAGATTTACACACACACATATATATATATATATATATATATATATATATATATATATATGAAAATTAAACAACAAATACTTTATGCAAAAAATTACTAGTGGTTTAGGGTGTAATTTAATTAGGGTATGAGCAGAAAGTAAGAGGGTAATAGAAAATGTCCACGTTTATATTTAGTCTGCCTATAGAGAAAACGAGAGGCAAATACTTGGGCTAAAGGGAGATTTGGCATGTAAATATGGTTCCTGATAGGAAAGTGGTATTCAGATGCTTGACATCTACAGTTGAACAAAATGCATCAGCCATAAAGAGATTAAAGGGTGCAAAAATCAGTGGGATCATGGAGCAGTAGCTTTGTCCAGTAGAGAGGACACATTTTTGGGCCCCTGGGTATGAGACTAGATTGCATTTGTAAATTTGTGAAGGTAGAGTAGCATCAGTAGAATCCTCATGTTTATTGACTCCACCTTGAGGCCAAGCACCTCACCTGGGAGTTATCAATCCTCCTGCTTCTTGGAAGTAGACAGAAGAGAGGATGGAAGAGTCTGAACTCTGAACTCAGAATTCTGGATTCTCTTTTCATTTCATGGAGCATTATTGCATGATTTGTGAGAAAATGTGATCTCCACAATTTTTCAGCACTAGGCTCCCTTTCCTCCTGACCCAGAAACCCCTTTCCTGTAGTACTGCTTTGGGGAGCAGAGGGAGGAAGCTCATCTCCCCAGGAAGGATTCTCCAAGGAGCACACTCTCCACGGCTGCTGGCTTCAGCTCGCCAGCAGGAGCGTTCAGCTCCATCTCTAAATCTACCACCAACTGCAACATTTTAAATGTCAATAAACACTTAATTCATATGATGCCTTTAAATAATAAAACAAGGTGGAAGATAATTAAGGGGCAAAGTGAGTTGTACAGACAATTTGTGCTGCGAACAAGTCTTTTTTTTAAGTTGACTAATGTGACATTGTTCTCCAGGAAAAGAAAACTTCAGCATTTTATTTTCAGAATTACCTTGATCCAAATTAGGTCAAGGGAGGGTAGGAGAGGAGAATTGGGAGAGTCCCAGAGCACCTCTCAGGTGATATAAACTCCTGATTGTCTTTGTAACCCCACTGAATGAAGAGGCCAAGGCTGCCTGGCTGTGCAGGCTGAGGACAGGCTGTCCCATCCCAGGCACCGGCCCTGCTTGCAGAACAATGAACTTCAGCCAGTGGACAGTCTGTTATCAGCCAGCTGCAGGCTGAGAAATAATCTCCAGCCACAAGCAACAATGGGTGCTGTATCTCAGGCCAGGTAATGAGGAGTCTTTAAACTGCATCAGCTCGAATTTATTATTCTTTAGTTTTATACTTCTCAGCCCAGAATAGTCTTATCTTTTTCTTTTTGTTGTTCTGTACAGCCTTCTCCCTCTCTACAGAGAAAAAGATAGGAGGTGGCCTTTTCCCTGTCCTTCCTTTTTTTCAGATTTGCAGCCACTGCATTCTAATAAGCCTCTATGAAAATACACAAATGTGTGCACAAAATTAAATTTATCTGCCTCAGTTTCTTTTGTTCAACTTCTGATCCAAAATAGAAAAATGCATACCAGGAGTGGTAATGGCAGGTGATGTCAGTCCAGGGTTCTTATTGGGGTCATATCACTAAGCAGGAAAGAGATTCATCTCTATCCAGGCAAGCCATCAGGGCCTCCGAGGCTCCAGGCACCTCCTACATCAGCTTTCACATGAGTTGAGAGACAATAAGCAAAGAATAAATCCTGAACCCAGGGACCAACTGCTTCTATGCTGATGCAGGAGAGAGAACTAATTGGTTCTTTCAATACTTTCCATTTAAAAGCCATTCCTGGTTCCAGTAGCTGTTGCCCAGGCTTCAGAAGAGTTTTCTTTATTTTTGGCAGGGTCGCTTGGACTTCCTCCCATAGCACCTCCAGGGTTGTGATCTTCTATCTATGGGGCAGTCCACTTGTGTCTGCAGGGAAGGAGACCTCGGGCACTTGGAAAGATCAAAACATATCTCCCTAGATGACTACACATTGATAGAGCTGACCTCAGATGATTCCTAATTCACAAGCACGAGAAAAACAAACACAGGGTGAAGTGACCAGTGGATGCACTAATTAGCCTACTATCATCTTTATTTCTTGGATTTCTCAATTTTGAAAACATGTATAGGTTAGCACTAATAAAGAAAGAATTTGGTTTTCTTAAAGCAAAATGTATGCTTGAAAGATTTCAAAGTGAATTCCAGAAGGAGTTAAACATAAAAATGAAAGAGCATTAAAAATGATATAAGATATTTTTGTAACCTTGAGTTTGGGAATAACTTCTTCAGCAAGACTCCAAGTGCAGATATTAGAAAGGAAAAGGTTGACAGATTTGGAAATGTTAAAAACTTATTACAGTGTAAGACATGCATGAAATATTTCTAGAAGAAAATGTCCATAATATCTATGAGAGATAAAAGGAGTCATACACAAAATATATAATTACTTCTAATAATCTAATGGAAAATAAAGGCAATCCAGCAGGCAGAGAGAATGTTTGATATTGAGTCAGGATTTAGGTCTGGGGAAGAATTAGATTCCAAACAGATACAGGACATCCCAGGCCAACAGGCTCCAGTGTTTGGGTCCTTGTTCAAGTTAACAATGAATTGCAAACACAGACTCAGAGAGGAGTAAGCTTAGAATCATAACGTTTATTTTAAGGAGAGTTAGGATCTGGAGGGAAGACTAGCAGGGAATCTCAGGTCAAAAAGAGTTCTCTCCCCAAGCTGTGCAGGGGGAGGGGAGATGGAGAAAGTCTCCTTCACATCTCCAAGGAAGAAGCCTCAGGAGAAGGGCTCACACAGGGGAAGAAGACAGAACTGGTAAAGGACTCAGAGCTTAAAGAGCGACCACACATGTAGCAAGCAAGAAAACACCTCAAAATAAGACAGGGACAAAAAGAAATCATCATGCTTCCCAGTCTGGGAAAGGGAAGAAAGACACACGTGAGGATTTAGAGGTAGAAGAAATTGGCAAATATGGTTAGGTTCCTTTTTATGGGTCAAATGTCCAATTAGGATGATCTCCATTAGCAGACTCAGATGTGTAAAGGAGAGACCTGATTGGTTGGTGGACTCAAGACACAGACTCAGGAAAGGTCAGCCTACCCAGGTGTGCTAAGCCTGGGAAAACCCAAGGAAGCAGAAAGCTCTACGGAGTTGTTGCTTGCAGCCATCTTGAACAATGCTGGGTCAGATGCAGATTCTAGTCCTGCCAGAGCAGGTAAGGTGACATTTCTTTTGGCCTCTATCCCTGGTTTTACTGCCTATAAAAAATTAAAAAGTTATCTTGAACCCATTCTCCATCGATAGGACAATACAAATAGACAATAAGTTGAAGAGGATATGGTTTACTCTAGATGATGTAATTTAATGACAAATTACAACCAGAAGCTAAATCTGCAACTGTGAGTTCAGGAGAATTGAAGGAGATAGACAGACGGGCAGGGCTTGGTGAGCAGGGGAGGCCGTCTTCCTCACACACTGTCAGTGAGAGTGAAAATGTAAGTTCATTGGTGTAAACCAATGTGGCAGTGTTGATCAAATTTTACTTGCACATTTCAAAGAATCTTTCCTAAAACATTTCATACTATAATCAAATACATGTAAGGAACCATTCATACCCACACAACAATGAAGAAGAATGAAAAACAACCTCTCACCCACAAAGGAAAAACATTTGCCGAGCCTCCTGGCCCAGGCCTGTCATCCCAGCTACACAGTGAACTGAGACAAGAAGATCCCAAGGGCAAGGCAAGCTGGGCTAATTAGCAAGAACCTGTCCCAAAAGGATGAAGCTCAAGAGTAGAATATTTCCTACCAATTCAATCACAGGCTAAGTCAAAACATAGGTAGAAGACATAAAAATAAATGACAGTATATGTTTTATGCAGCCAGTAAAAAGATTGAGGCAGGGGCTGGAGATGGCTCAGCAGTTAAGGTGCTTGCCTGCCAAACCTAATGACCTGGGTTTAATTACCCAGTATCCACATAAAGCCAGGTGCATATTGTGGCACATGAATCATTTTCAGTGGCTAGAGGCCCTGGTACACCCATGTGTGCTCTCTCTGTCTCTCTTTCTTTTACTTCTCTCCTTGAAAAAAAATTATATATATATTTAAAAAGATTGAGACAGATCTGAAGAGACATGGAAAAGTATATATCCCAGGATAAAATTAAATTTCCACATGAAAAAGCTATAAAATGATGAATATTATTTCCATTTACTTATCTGATCAAATACATATACCTGCTTCTAGATGTTTAACTGCACAGAAACTGTGATGTTCTGAGGATGTACCACACATTGCTCACCTTGCCTTCTACAGGGAAAGAGAACAGAAAGAGAAGACTTGTAGATAGGGACTATTTTACATTTTGTACAATGCATTTTATTATCAATTTGTGTATGTGTGTTCAGGTGTGCACATGCCACCGTCATATGTGCAGGTCAGAGGACAACTTCAGGGTGTCGATCCTCACCTTCTACTGGCTTGACACAGGGTCTCTACTGTGTGCTGCTTCAAATGCCAGTCTAGCTGGTCCAGTAGCCTCTGGACGCCCCCTGCTCTCACCCCCCCCCATTGCTGTTCAGATGCATTCACTGCTTATGTGGTTTCTGGGGTCTCTGGTGGTCAAGCTTGTGCACGAAGCACTTTTGATATGAGTCATTTTCCCACTCTATTTTGATTTTTTTACCAATGAATCAACTCATTAGTTAATCATCTAAAGAGTAATGTATTTTAAAGATTCAGATTCCAGTCTTACTGCTAATTTGTTGTTAATAAATTGAAGTGTTTACTCTGTGTAGAGTTAATTTAGAAAACCCTGAGAAAGCATCAATGTTTATTTTCAAAGTTTAAAAAAATAGTGTTTAAGGCAAAGGCCATCAAAACAAAGAATAACTGGGTGGAAGATGGTATTTGATTAAAGGTAAATGGTGCTTATTCCTTTGTTTTCTTTGAAAAATAGGACTATCCAACAAGAATGATATACCAGGCTCCATTCCAAGCAGTAGACACCCAGCTTTGAACAAAACACAGTCCTTTTACTCACGGAGATTAACTTTTCCAGGTTAGCCTGGCCATGGTGGGTGAGATGGGTGGGGTCAGACAATAAATAAGTAGAAGTGCATATATAATGCCAGGGAACACAGTGTTCTCTGGTAGGTACGCAGAGTCAAGGAAAGGAGGCTGGAAGCCTGGAGCCTGGAGCATTTGTCATATTTCTTCAGCAAAAACCTCACTGATATGAGTTTGAGAAGAGATCTGAAGGAGATGGAGGAGAAAGCACTTTCTAGAAGAACATTAGAGACAGCAAGTGCAGAGTCCTTGAAAGGGAACTTTCAGATGTAGTGAGGGCAAAGAGGGGAGAGGGAAGGGTCTCCAGAATATAAATCAGAAGGAATTACATTTTGTTTATCTGCTCAGTGATTTTTATGAGCCGCATAAATAATTTAATGTCCCAAGCTCCAGTAGTGGTTCTGTTTACAGGATGAAGAAACCAAGACCCCAAAGGATTTGATAACTTTTGCAAGGCCCCTGACTATTCTGTGAAGGGATGATGTTTGAACCTAGGTCTCTCTGACTTTGTGAGAAATGGGCAAGTACTAGAGCAGTGCACCCCGAATCTTCCAATAGCTTAAAAGCTTTGCAATCAAAATCCCAAGGACAAGAACTAATATTTCTTATTTTCAGACATCAACATGAATGTCAGAGGACAGCACAGTATAGGACTTGCTTAACCAGCCCAAGTGGCTCTCTCAGCTGTTGAGAAAACAGAGGCCCTCTGAGGCTCAAGAGCTTTTGCAATGGGGCAGGTTGACCATGAACCCATTTTGCCTGACTTTCAAGGTTTCTCAGCCTTCTTATCATAGTAGAGCAGAGCTACTCCATGAGAAAGACTATCTGAGCCTTTAAAACTAGAGGTGCTCCTCACAACATCTTGGGAGAGACATGGACTTCTATACTGGGGCCTGTTCCTAATACTGCCAGTGCTGTGATTTCTTTGTAGAGCATGTGAGAACTATCCAGACCCGACTCTAGGTTCAGACATGAGACAGTGTTGGGGAAAGACATGGAAAGTGCAGGGAACAAAATGGAGAGAGAGAGGAAAGGAGCTGAGGTAAGTTGTGGAAACTAATGACATCTTCAACTTGAAAATTATATTCATACATAAATTGCGAGGAAAAAGTTGAGGCAATTATGTGGATAACAGAAGTCTAATCTCCCAAAGTTCTGGCTTCATTGATCTGGATAAGTAGTTATTTTTTAACTTGATAAGTCCAGATAATTGATGGGGGGGGGTTCTTTAATTACTTTGGATTAAGCCAGACCTCACAAATGGCTGGTAGAAAATGTTCATGGTTTATTGAATCCCTGGCTTCTCTTCTCTGAGGTCTTGGAATTTCACCATCTTTGTTTTCCTGCTCTTACAGGGGCAATTCCCATATATAAGCCTAAAACTACTTGCTATATTCAGCCATACACCACTGGGATGAATCACCAAACCAGGCGTAGTTTCCTGAGGAAAATATTTATTGAAGTAACGGGTCCTGGGGAAGTTCCAGAATGGCGAAAGAGGCTGGCCCCCTTTCACGGGGTCAATCAGAGAGAGAGAACTCCATCCCCACCAGCTCAAGCAAGCAAGAACACTTAAAATTCAAAACTGGCAAACAGCAAGAACTCCAAGCTTGACCTCAAACTGCTCTTTGCATATGTATAAATGGAATTCCAGATCCACCTGAGGGCTGAACCCTAGGATCTGGCCAAGATGACACACCTTCCAGCCAGGCAGCTGGAGAAAAGCTTTAATAACTTTTGAATCTGTTGAGGAACATTCAATCAAACAACTACACTGCTTTACTGCAAAAGCTACTTATCTAAGCAGAGTCACCAGACACTGACTGTGTCATGAATTCCATCTTTCTCTGAGACTTGGGCTGGGCCAATTCAGACATGTCCTGACTGTTGGGTGTTATTCTCTCTTCTTTTCCAGAAAGGTTCCAATGCAATGTGATTGAATTGTGTTTTTATGCATCTCATGGCTTAGGGACCTACTTTTGGGTGCCCTTCCAAAGAGCCTCTCACCAGGAAACGAACCTCACTGCATTATTCAGAAGTTATTAATAACTCTCCCTTTTCCAAAGCCACTAGCTCCCAGCTCAGTATGACTGATGAGCTGAGTTCATGCTGAATATCACTGAGTATCCAGCTTCTTGGGACCATCTCGATGGGGTTCAACTTCTCAGAAATACTGAGGTTTTATTTCACAAGTCTCACTGGACTGTCTTCTGGGCAGCTGAGGGAAGGTAGTTTGTGAGTCCTAGTGGGAGATGTGTTCAAAAAGAACCAAAGTGCTCTTTCTTCCCTTACACAGTCAACAGAGCACTAATACTTAACTCTGGCCACCAAACTGTGTGTGGGTTTTTCCCCAGCTGCAACCAGGGACACCAGCAGGGTGTTCTTTAATTCAATTCAGTTCTACCTACTCAGACAAGAGTATCTGATCCTGTAGGCCAAGAGCTCAGATCTATAAGACTATCTCCTACTTCAGAACTAAATCACATATACTAGGTAGCCACCTCTACCTCTGAACAACTGGCTATAAATCTAGCCATTTCTTATGCTTAATTAATTTGCTATAGAACAGCTCACAGAACTCAGAGAAACACTTTACTTCTATTTACCCTCCATTACGAATGATACAGGCAAAAAAGATGTATGGGTTCAGTATGGGAGAAGGGGTGTGGAGCTCCCCTGGCATCTCCTGGGGTCTATCCTGCAGAATCCTCCAGGTGTTCAGCTATCTGGAAGCTCCTATACCTAGTCCCTCTGGGCTTTTATGACAGCTTGGTTTAATTGTAGCAATTGATTACATAATTGGCTCTTGGTGAACAATTTTAACCTTCAGTCCTTCTTTTCTCCCTAAATTTGGTTTAAGATGGGAGATGGGGTACAGCTGAAAGTCCCAACTTTCTAATTCTACCTTGGTCTTCCTGGTGGCCACCCTCATCCTAAAGCTAACTATGGCATCCAGACTCTAGTCTTTTCATTAGCATAAAAATATGGTTATCACTCTTGCGAACCCAAAGACTTTAGGAACTCTATGTCAGGAAACTGGGACTGGCTTCGATATTTCTTTCATAATAACACAACCTGAGTCATGTTTTGTTCTCCATTGATTTTCTTGGTGTCCTCGGTTTCCTCAGGTACCTCATTAATCTCACTCAGCCCTACAGCTCATCCATAGAGTGGCACAAGTAATCCTGCTAAATGCATTGGGTTTTTATCTAATTACTGAGATTCTTTGTTTATCCGTCATCTGAATTGAGACAGGCTACACAAGTAAATATCTAAAATAAAACCCCAAAGTAATTTGTAATGGTTCAATGATTGCTGTGGAATTCTTTCTCAGGAATTCTTCCCAGGAGGCATCTTTCCCTCCCTCTGTTTCTTAAACATAGTGATTAGATATTATGTAACCTCACCTAGATGACTCAAGGTCATCTTCATGAACAAGGATTACTGCACAATGCTGGCTTTGGTGATGCTTTTCAGACCTGTTGTAGTACATGGTTATTTGTTTCTCCAGAAGAAAGGCCCAAGTTGATACGCTCTTAATTCACATGTCTTCATTTTACCCTTTTTCCTTATTCTTTCTTATTGTCAGCATAGCAGTCATCACCTGTCTTTAGTCTGCATACATCTTGTTCCTATTAACTTCAATGTCTGAATTCTCCTATTTGGCAACAATGGTCAATGTAAGATTTGCCTCTGTAAATCCCCTGAGACTTTCTTAGTGGTCAAACTATGCTTTCTATGAGGTGAAAATGATTTTCAAAGTGATAAAATGACAGTTTGTCCTGAGGGTGTGAGAGCAGGGTTGGCACTCATGTAGGAACCTTACCAGATCAGGTTGGATGGAGTCTAAGCTCTGTTAATAGTCATTTTTTTTCCACACAGCCAAATGCCCATGGGTGGGAAAATATTAACTTAAAAATGTTATGTTTTTGTTATCGTTTTGAGGCAGAAGTTAATGCTATTATATCTCAACCCTTGAATATCTTGAGAAGAAATAGAAGCACAAAGTACAATGCTCTCTCTTGGAAAATCACTTGTTAGGTTATATGAGCTGCTAGCTGAAACAGCCATTTTTTGTTTTGAGAACTTTATTTCACAAAACAAAACTTTGAAAGTCCTCATACTCTTTTCTAATCCCTAAACTGTTCAAAGTCCAAAGTCTTATCTGAGACTCAAGATATTGTCTTAATTCTGATCCTTGTAGGACCAAAATACAAGTTAAATGTCTCCAACACATAGTGATGCAGAGCAGACATTCTTGTTGCATGAAGAAGATACAGCAAAGAAAGAATAGATAGAGGCAAGACAGAAAAGCAGCAGGGCAGACATCAAATCCTACAGCTTCATCTGTCACCCATGATGAAATCTCTGTCTTCCAAACTCTACCAGTTTAGCCTTGGCTGCTTACTTTCTGGGTAGAGTCCACCCTAGCCAGAGGGAATGGTTTTCCTTGGAAGCCAAAATCCTGGGGTTTCCACAGTAACTCATGGTTCATATTCATAACAAACAATGGCCTTTTAGAACCTGCATGTAGGGACTTCCACCTTGCCCCATATCACCCAGTCCTATATCTAGAACTGTGTGTATTTCCTAGCTCTTCCCAACTTTTATCTGTATTTTTGTTCATCTTGCCAAACCAGTACTTTGTTGGCTACAAAATTTGTGGGTCCATGGGGAAATAAATCCAACTCTGAGGGGGAGGTGATTCCTTCATCATTCTTCCCTCAGGCCTCCTCCTTTCAAGAGAATCAGCATTCATCCTACTGTGCTAATGCAGAGCAGCTGGTCCAATCTCAGTGGTAGATTTTTTTCAAACAATTGTAGCTGAACCAGGCTGCTGTCTCCAGCCCCAAAGTTCCTTTTTTTTCTGTGCCAAACTTTATATCTTCCATGTCTTCTCACTCTATGTTTTTTTTTCCCAAATATACTAGTTCATTACAAATTCAACTTTGTTCTAGTTCTCAGGACATGGGTAGAATGCAGCCAGCATATCTCATGAACTATGTACCTCTAGTTCAGTCTAATAAAGTCCTTTCTTTCTCCAACAATACCTCATAAACCAAGCCTCAGTAGTTAACAGTTCTCTGTGCAGTTAGGTCTTCCAAACTCTTCCCAGAATGATTTATCAAACTCTGCTTGAATCATTATAAGCTGTCTCTAGTCAAGCATTCCAAATCATTCAGTATTTCTCCCTCAAACTAACTCCAAAATACAAAAACCACATTGTCAGGCTTGTCACAGCAATGACCCCACTTCTTGGCACTAGTTTTCTATAGCAGTTACTTTCTCATTTCTGGTGTGTGGGGGGGGAGACACCTGACCAGAAGCAGCTTATGGGAAAAAAGTTTATTTCAGCTTATAGTTCGAAGGGAAGGTCCATCATGGCATGGAAGAGCAGACACAGAATGTGGTAGCTGAGATGAGATGTCCCCCATAGTCTCATGTGTTTTCAATGCTTGGTCCCCAGATGGTAGCAATTTGGGAGGTGGAGCCAGGGGAAGAAGCATATTATAGTGGAGGAGGACTTTGAGCTAGTATAGCTCTCCCTGACTCACTCAGACTATTTTCACTCAGAGATGTGATGTTCAGTTGTCTGCTCATACCATGCTTTCCTCACCAGGATGAAGTTTTCCCCTCAAGACTATGAACCAAAATAACATCTTCCTTCCTATCATCTGCTTTTGTCATGATTTTTTTGTCACAGCAACAAGAAGGTTCTTATAATACTGGGCATCATGTCTTGTCACAGCAGCAAGGAAAGAGCAGCAAGCCTGAGTATGCTAGAACTGGCATGCTGAGCTCATAATTCTCAAGGTCCACCCCAGTGGCACACCTCCTCTAGCAAGGCTCCACATCCCAAATTACCACCATCTGAGGATTGAGTATAAAGCCTCATCATAAACACATGAGGCATGGGGGGTATATTCATAAATATACAACACATGACATAGTAACATATGTGATAAATAATACACATAATTCTATAGCACATAATATTTCACACAGTAACCAATGGCATATTTGTCTATGTTCCCATAATATGCTGATGGAGCTGGGAAATTCCTGTCATTATTCATGTTTATGGTAACACTGGTGTCAACTGCTGAGTAAGCAATTGTGTAAAAGCAGGACACCTGCAATTATGATCATAGTAATAAATGACCATTTGTGGTATTTAGTATACTATATTTAACATTGTTATTTTAGGGCCTCCTATTACTTCTTTTAGAAACTTGTTTACTGAGCCACACCAATAGCTACCTCATACATACTATAGTTCCTGTGTTGTATAATTGTATAGTGTTGCAGTCAACTTTCTAGTTGCTGCGCAGAAAGAACCCAAGGGAAAAAAAAAAGTGGCTTGTGGAGGAATGGGTTTATTTGGCTTGTGGACTCAAGGGGAGACTCCATCCTGGCAGGGAAAATGATGGCATGAGCAGAGGGGTGGACATCACCTCCACCACAGCACTGCAAACAATGGCAAAAAGGTGTGTCAAACACTGGCAAGGGGTTTGTGGGGATCACCTGGATCAAACCATAACATATAGAGACTACGTAATTGACCTACACCATCTTTCTTTGTTATTCAATTCTTATTTTTATTTCTACAATTGTGGCAAAATACATATAACATAAGATTTTCCATTTTATTCCCCATCCTCCTCTTTTCATTATTTTAAGTTTTAATATTCTTTATTAAGTAGAAAGTTTGTATGGATACATCATTTCCCTCCTCCCTGCCCCCATTCCACTGAGGGCCCTCCTCTGTAGGATTGCAGTTATTCATCATGGGGTTTTGAGAGCAGCAGTCCATCATTGCAGGGGAAGGTGGCAATGCC
The DNA here is from genome assembly GCA_004024765.1 of Zapus hudsonius. NCBI lineage: Eukaryota > Metazoa > Chordata > Mammalia > Rodentia > Dipodidae > Zapus > Zapus hudsonius. The sequence continues at coordinate 77,302 of PVHP010002173.1, read as the reverse complement.
TCAGGAGCCACTCTGTGGCTTTTACAAACTCTCCAGCCCCTTGTCTGCAAAAATTCCCTGAGCTGGTGGGTGTGATTTAAGTCTACTTTACTGTTGAGCTCTCAGGACCATCTGGATATCTGCTTTGACACAATGTGAGTATTCTCAGTGTCTGTCTCCATCACACTGGCTGTCAGTCTTGCCATGAAAGCAGCATTCTTGCTCATCCTGCCAATTCCTCTGTGGTTTTACCTGATCCCTGGTGATGTGTGAGGGGTTGTTTATCTCCTTGGTTCTCACAGCCATCCTCAGCCAGCATGCTTGCTTTTTTTTTTATTTTTTTTGTACTGAAGTGTATGTGATTGAACCCAGTGCCTTGTACATGTTAGGTAAGTATTTTACCACTGGATTATATCTACAAACCCATTCCTCTTTTGAGATAGAGTCTTGCTATCTTACTCAGATTAAGACCTGTTTATCTCAGTTTCTTGAGTGGTTGTATTATAGATGTGTGCTACTCTACCCAGGTAATTTTAACCATTTTTGAGTGTGCAGTTCAGTGTTATTAAGAGCATGTACATAGTTGATGACCATAACCATAATCTACTCTCAGAATTCTTTAGTCTTATAAACTGAAAGTCTATATTTATGTAAATACAACTAAGCTATTTGAACTATGAAGAATCCACCAGTGATACATTTCTCAGAATATATCCTCATATCTCTGTTGCTATGTGGGATATGGCTATGTATATGTGTGTGCACATATGTATATACATAGAATACAGAAAGAGAAAGTGTGTGTGTATGAGGGAGAGAGAAAGAGAGAGAGGGAGTATGAAAGAATAAAGGATTAACTGATGTGATTATGGAAGCTGAGAAGGCGCAAACTCTACAATCAGCAATCTGGAGTCCCTGGAGAGCCAATGTGTAGCTCCAGCAAGAATCTGAATGTCTGAGAAATTGAAAAGCTAATAGTATGACTTCTAGTTCATGTCTGAAGGCTGGCTACTGGAAGACTCAATGGTGTTTGAGTTAAAAAGAAGGAAAAGACTTAATCTCCAGCTTAAGCAGTCAGGAAGAAAGACGAACACCATTCTTTAATAAACAAATGGTGTCCACCTTGTGAAGGCCAATCTCTAGTTATCTACTGGACAGTATATAGATTTGCCATGGAAACAAATCACTTGGTGTGTCTGTTTAAGAGTTTCTAGATTAGATTAATTGAGATGGAAAGAACCACACTAACTGTGGGTAGCACCATTTTACTGGCTGGGGGTCATGGACTTTATAAAAAGAAGAAAAGCAGCTGAGCACCAGCATGCATTCTCTGCTCCTTACGGTAGACTGAAACTGTTCAGATGCTTCAAGCTCTTGCCACTATACCTTCCCCACAATGATGGACTGTAACATGAAGCTACAAGCTAAAATGAATCTTTTGTGGTGGTTTGAATATGAAATGTCCCCATAGGCTCGTGTGTTTGTGATTAATCCTTTTACTTAATTCCTGGCTGTTGGAGCCTTTGGGAGGTGGAGCCTTGCTGAAGGAGCTGTGTCACCAAGGGAGGACCTTGAGCCAGATTGGGTGTTTAAAAGCTCACTCTTGCTTGCTCTTGATCAACTTCGCTGTTTCCTTCCTACTGATTGGATGATATGATACCCAGCTCTCTTTGTGCTATGCAACCTTATGCAACCCGTCCTGGAAACTTTAAGATGAAATAAACCCTTTTATCCCCATAGGATGCTTAGGCTGGGTGTATTATCTGAGCAATGAGAACTTAACTCTACACCTTTCTTCCCTTAAACTGATTTTTCATCAGGTATTTTGCCCTAGAAATAAGGTGGTAACAAAGACACACCACTATTGGGAAGTCAGACCCATACATTTTAAATGCTAAACCTTCTTGCCAGCCCAAAACTGTGAATTTTAAAGCAACAGAATATAAAACTTCATTGGCATGCTTTCAGATTTTACATTAAATTAATCTTTATGAAACTACCTCTTATTTACTTTTTGTGAAAAAAGAAAGCATATTGACAATTTTCTGAACATGCAATTGAAATGTTTCCATATCTCTGTGAAAGGCTGCATTTTCTTCATGTGTTTCAACAAGAACAACCTAAAAAACTGATTTATAGCAGAATTCAGTCTGGAGGATGGGGGTCTGAATGCCTTCGATTCTCCAGGGGAGGGGCATTGAAATAGAGTTTCTTTCTGTGTTGCTCAGACTGATCTCTAGCTTTGAATCCTTCTGCCTCAGCCTCATAAGTGCTAGAATTACCACCATACCTGACTTTTACTAGACATAGAAAAAATTATCACTGTGTGAAAACTATTCTCACTAAATTTCATTTTGAAAAAAAAACATAGAAATATACACTTACTTTTCCATGTACTGGTTTATCATTATTTTTAAATGAGTAATTAGGTAAATATATTTTTAACTTCTACTCTTGTAAATATTGATAGATATAACACATTAAATTAAATTCTAGGGGGTCCTCAGAAAGGTTTCAGTTGTCACTGGAGCCTAAAAGTGACTAATACTTATTCATTATTTATCTGCTCATCAAAGCCTCATAACAATCATACATGGCAGATTGAAAAGGAATGAGCATCCTTTTCGTGCTGTGGGAATAATTAAATCGTTCTTAAATCCACATTTTCTAGTTCCTCATTGCAAGTGTTTAACACTCTAGTTGAGCAGGGAAGGAGATGAGATATAACCATATTTTTGTGATTTTTGTTTAATGTGAGTGGAAGTCAGATCTGAGAGAAGTCATGAGATAGAGAGGCTGCTGTGAGTCACACATGTTCCATGATGCATACATACATTGTATGTCACCCATCCTTTTTCTGCTTAAGAACTTTGGTCTCCCTGATACACCATATTCTCAGCTATTTTTTCCTCACTGGCTTCAGGTCTCTGCTGAAATGTCACCTGAGCAAGGAAGTTTTCTCTGATTGAATAGCCATTCCCACCGTTCTCCAATTCAGCTTTCTTGTTTATTTTCCTGATGGCATTCACTATTAAAGATGATATGTTCTGGTTTCTTCACTGTATCTCCTCCCCACACTCTAAACTCTACCAGGGAAGACTGCTTGCTCACTCAGTGCTGTATCCCTGTGCACAGAACTGTGTCTGGCTCAACACATGTAGTAACTACTTGTGGAGTAAAAAAAAATGTAATGCAAACAGTAATTAAGGGAGTACCCTTTTATATTTACAGACCAATCCCCTTCGAGGGTCTGAGTAGACAGGACCCCGGGTATCTGAGGAAATGAGTGTTTCATTTCATAAATTGGAATATGGACCATGCACTGTGGCCTCCAGCACAAAGGCTAAGTAGGATTATTCCTGATCCATGACAGATGCATAGTAATCACTCAATATGTTTTAGTTATTAATATTATAATTTAGATATTTCTTCTCACTCCTTATTACTGCCCAATGTCATTTGCTGTTTATTGGTTCATCTGCAGCCTATCTACCCTTCCCTTATAAAAGCATGGATTTTGCACCTTTTTCTGTAGTATGATCAGTAATTAATCAGTCCCTGAAAGATAGTAGACATTCAATGTGTTTTGGAAGGATGAATTTTTTCATTAGTGATTCTACTAGTGTGTATAAAGTAAGCATGGGTAAGTGCTGAGGGGTTGTCTTACTCTACAACTTTATTAGAAGCAGTGTCAGCTTTTTGTTGCTGGGATAGAATACTGGAGATACTCTACTTTTAAGGAGAAAAAGCTTTCTTTTCACCTCACAGAGTTTATTTTGGCTTTAAGAAGTTTCAGTCCATTGTCAGTTGGACCCATTGTGGAAAAGTTAAGATGCTCTACTGATGGTGATAAGAGACACAGGAAGTGGCCAGTCTCTAGACGACCTTCATGGGCACGCCCCTTAATGACCTAACTTCCTCCAAATAGGCCCCACTTCTGTGGCACCTTACGCTAGAGTCTAAGCAGCACCTGAGGCTAGTTCATAAGTCTTCAGTATATGAGCTTCTGGAAGCTATTTATATAAAGCCACCATAAACTTTTGAAGAGGAGGGTCCATTACTCACCCTCCTTTGTTCTCCCCCTAATGACCTGCTAGATGTAACTATTTCTTAGACCATTGTTCAAGGTCATTCTGACTGGCTCAGGGTCACTTCTTTCATGTTTTCAGACCAAGTGCACTGGCTGCTCTCTCTGTACTTGGCAACACAGCCCTTCTGCTGGCGGCCTTTCTCCATCAGCTCCTCCTGTCACCTCCACTCTGGCTTCTCTGCTCCACACTCACTCATTCCCTCTCACATCCTCTATCACACTCTTTTGTCATCAACTTGGAAACCTTGAGACTGCCAGATCCCTGAAGGGAGAAATTGTCTTGTGTATCTGCATTCCTGCTGCCTTACACAGGCATTGTCAGATTAATGATCATGATTAACCAGCTTCGCTTTAATGAGGGACCTGTAAAACCAGAGCCTTACACAAAGCATTGTTTAAATCTTTAGATAAGTTCAACTGGACTCTACTGAACAATATCACAACAATGTTGCAAATTTACTTGATAATTTTGCTCTGACAAATTCATCACACCCTTCCTGTTCACTCTTCTGTCTCCCACATGCTGGACCTGTGGTGCATCATGTGACTTCTCCATGGCCGCTAAGCAGGGCCTCTACTCTCAGTATCCTGTCTATGCACACAGGGTAAATTGTTTGTCCTTTGTTGAGCAAAGGTATGAATAATGCAGCTCTGGGCTGAATTAGAAGACAGAGTGCCCTCAGCTACTTTCTATTGCTTCTGACAATGGAACACTTCGAAATGAACAAGACTTACCATGAGGGTGATAGAGGACATATATGGAATTTCTTTCCCATTGAAATCTCTAAGCCATAGAATAATTAACTAAAACTACGTTCCAGTGTCTCCTGCCCAGTATGACCTCTTCTACCTTCACATTCCTCAGGCAATTATAAAAATTATTAGCTTTTTAATTCACAAGGCTTTGGACATTTGTTCCTTTGTTCTGATTTGCTTCTTAAATTTTTCATTATAATTTAAAGTTTCATATGTTTGTGTATTGTTTCTTCTGCTGCACTCTGCTTCTCCTTAACAATAAGAAAGCTATTCATCCTTCACTGAGATTCACAGAAAGCTTCAGCTCTTCATGTTCCTCTCAAACTCTGCAGGTGCCTCTGAGAGTTAGAGAAAGGACAGAGCAGGGACATAAGTAGCTATGAGGATTAGGTAATGGAGGTAGTTTACAAACATCCTAAATTCCTCCACATGTCCCCATCCCAATTTCTAAAGAGAAGCTTAGGTTTTATAAGTTTGTGATTTCTTTTTAATCTTCTGTTTTTTTGTTTGTTTGTTTTGGTTCAATTCAGAGATAGAACCCTGTGCCTCACACGTGCTAGTCAAATGTTGCACCACTGAACTATACCACCAGGCCTCAACTCCAAGAATTTTTAATGTGTGATACAGAGGCAGAGGATTCTAGTACTTAAGTCTGGTGGCTCCTAGCCACCTTGTGATATCTTTAAAAGTGGTGGCTAATTCCATGGAAGCCTGCAGCTGGCTCTGGTTGCAGATTTCCCTGCTCCGTGCACAAGAGTGATGGCAGATATACTAAAAACAATAACAAAAAAGGAGAGGAACAGAGCAGGGAGCATCATTAATAATGGGACATTCTTCAGGGCTTGAAGTGGCTGGGTTAAAGGACTTCCTGTGCAAGTTGTCTCAGCTCAGAGGACATTCCAATGCACTTTCAGGTTAAGCAGCTGGTCTGTGACCTGAGAAACCCACATGATGAGTGGATGATACAGTGTATGATTACTGCCAGACAAAGGTAGCCATCCTGTGCTAAATGTAAGGGCTGAACAGTAAGTAGAAGTGTCTTGACAATATTTTAATTGATATTTTTTCTTATATACATATTTATATTTAATTTTTAAATATTAAAAAAATTAAGTAGAAACTTTATAAACACACATTATATGTTGGTACCATTATTCCCCTTCTCCTGCCCCCATTCCACTTAGGGCCCTCCTCAGTGTAATTGCTGGTATTCACCATGGGGTTGTGGATTATGAGTTGTGAGAACAGTAGTCAGTCAATGTGAGGGGTGGGGAGCAATGTCTCTAGATATTCCCTACCACCCTGTGGCTCTTACAATCTTTCTGCCTCCTCTTCTGAAAAATTCCCTGGGCCTTGGTGGGTGTGTTTAAATTCTACTGCAGTGTTGAGCTCTCAGCAGCTTCTGGAGTTCTGCTTTGGTGTGTTTTTGAGTATCTTCAGTGTCTATTATTATCACCCTGGCACAGCACTCTTGCTCATCTCACCACTTCCTCTGTGCTTTCACCTGGGCCTTAGCTGTTGTGCAAGGGGTGGATCACCTCCTGATAGGGAGTCTGCTATCTTTCCTTGTCTTATTGGTATATTTTGGTTGTCCTAGGTTCTTGCTGCCTTCTATAAAAGACAGATTCTCCAATGGAGAGTGAGATTAGCATAGGTTAAAGGAGATAAACATAGTTAACTTAGAGAGAGTTTAGTGGGTGTGGCCTCTTTTGGTCAAAGAATAGTTGGAGTCCATGATCCTGATCTCCATAGCATTCTGACTTGGTTTCCAATACCAGCTATAGGTTCCTTTCAACTGATCAGATCTCTTAGCTAATTAGCGAGCCATTGGTTACCCTAGTAGGCTGGGTGCTACTGCACAGGTGTGTACATCTTGTCAGCTGGTTGCTTTAGTACAGCAGTGTCCCTGTTTGCTGACAATGTTGTTGGTCATTTCCCTCAGCAGCTCATGTAGCGCTTTCCAGCACTAACCATCTGGGAACTGACTTCCCTCCAGATTCCATTTGGATCTCTGGATGATTTGTGTAGGCAGCATGTGGTTTTTTTTTCAGCAACAGGGTCTAACCTTTTACCTCATGTGGTTAAACAAATACTTTGACAGAAGCCTATCTTGTTTATGAGACCTTGTAGGTCTCTGATCAACAGCTCAATGTGGGTTGTAACTGATTGCTGGTACTGGCAGTTAGAGGCCAGATCCAATTGTTTCAGTGTTAGGGTTCGTTGCACTCTCTCCAGGGCCCTTGATGAATTTTATGAAACTATATGATTCTGGTATTGGAAGCTTAAATTTAGCTTAGTCCATTTAGAAATGAAGCTGTTGTATTTTAGGAGACAGGATTTGACCTGTAATATATCCAAGTTTATGTGATACATTCTACAGTAGTGACATTGCACTCTGTTCCTAAAATTATGGTTGTCTCATAGAAAAAGGGTGAGTCAGATGTTACACAGTCAGGACCCTGGACATGTTTATTCAGTACAGGGTTATCACATGATTATTAAACACTACTGGACAAAAATAAATTGGTATTTTAGACTGAAAATCACATCATTTCTAAGTGTTGTACATACAGGTTTGATATTGTTCGTCCCTACAGTCATCAAGAAATTTATGTAATGGCATAGCTCTCCTACAAGTCAGTCCATCCCATTTCTCACAGCACAAGCTTGATTATATCTGAAGGCAGACCTTTTCCCCTCTGTACTAGGGCACATTTAATAGGTTATGGAGGGCTGAGGAGATGGCTCAGCTATTAAAGGTGTTTGATTTCAAAGTCTGGCGGCCCAGGTTGGATTCCCAAGTACCCACATAAAACAAGATGCACAAAGTTGCATATGCATCTGGAGTTTTTACAGTGGCAAGAGGCCCTGGTGTGTCCATTTTCTCTCTCTGTCTGTCTGTCTGTCTGTCTGTCTGTCTCTCTCTCTCTCTCTCTCTCTCTTTCTCTCTGCCTGTCTTCATTGCAAATACATATTTTTTTAAAAAAATAGGTTATGGAAAACCATAAAACCTATCCAATTCCTCCATTGGAGCAACTGCTGTGTAGCCCCCAAGGCCCAGGGTGCTGGTTCCCTGTCGCCATGGGCTCTCTGTCCTCACCCTGACCCACTGGAGAGGATAGTGCTGAGCACTGTGGGCATCCACAATGCAGAGGGAGTAATGAGGAGCTGACAAGATATTAGCCCAGGAAAGGCAGATTGTCTTACTGAGAACTTGTGTCCTCATGCTCTGGAGTCTCCCTTCTACCGTCAACTGAAAGATTAGTTCTCTTGGGCTGACTTCTCGAGGGACTTGGATGCAAGTGCTGACTTCCTCAATCGGGAATTTTCAAGTACCTGGACCAAGCTGGAACTGTAAAACCTGAAACAGATGCTAAAGGTGACCTTCTCAGCCTTTGAGACTAAAATCATAGACCATATAAGAGAGACCAGTTATTACACCATGTGCTTTTGAGGATTTATTTTAGTTGAGACTTATTCAATGATGTCTGACTTGCTAGTCTGGGTATGTTAAATACCCCCAAATCTGTAGTGCAGAGTAGGACTCATTGCTTGCTCATCATGTGACGGAGGGAAACTATGGAGAACACAACCCAGGGAAGAGTTGTACGTGCATGGCTATAGTTACTCTGAGCTCATTTAACAGGGCAGATTTTTTTCCCCCTTTGGAGCCCATGCCTGTTAATGGAGAGTCATTGGTAATCTCTGTTAGACATTCAATGACAATTAGAGAATGGTGTAGAGTTTAAGTTGCAGAACTTTCCCTTCCTGCTTGCCTTGTTCACATTATGTCCCTGTCATGTGTCATTCCAGCTCTGTTTATGAGATGACACCATTCCAAAATATTTGTCAAGCAGCATTGACTCTATATCCTGAGGGAATTTTTTATTGTCCTCCTCCAACTAAACAGAATCTTCTCTTGTTTTGAAGCCCTACTGATGGGTTCAGAAACCACAGCTGGGCTCCAGAGACGGCTCAGTGGCTAAAAGCACCTGTTTGCTAAATCTGAATACCTGAGTTTGATTCCCCATTACCCACATAAAGCCAGATGCACAAAGTGATGCATGAGTCTGGGGTTCATTTGTAATGGCAAAAGCTCCCCCCTCCCTCTCCTCTTTCTCCTTAAAAATAGAAAGAAACCAAGCTCATGAGGTCATTTCTTGCTAGGCTTATATTTACTTCAGTCTTGTTCTCAACACAAGGTGACAGGTGACAGAAGGTCAGGACTGTGAGTCCTTATTTGCTCACTTTGACATTTTCAACAACTCCTTTGTAAGCCAGACCTTATGTCAGGAACTTTACCCATACTGGATAAGGGTAGCAATGATTATGGGTGGTCTTCCGGTTTACTATGCTTCCTTTTTTCTCTTAGGCATGCAGGTATCCAGCAGGCATTGACCTCTCCTGCAGGGCTCTCAAGCTCAGTGGTAATGGCATTTCAGGTCAGGCATTTCCTGCTTATACATTACCATTTTGTGTATCAAGTGATGGTCAGCAGTATCTCTGAGCTCTATCCACTAGCCTATTAGAACACACCTCTCTGAGCACAATGATAAATTGTTAAAATGGCCAAAATAGATCTGGACATTGTCAATTATTCCCTGGGGCAAAAGCACTGCTCTAAAGTGGCAAATAGAATGAAATGATAAATTCAGTTTATATGGGTTCCTAGAATAGGCTCATTTAACAAAAACTGTAAGGTTAAGGAGGAATGATGATCAGGTCGGCAAGAAATACATGGCATGTCAACTTTGAATAAGCAGGTTTGATAAAGGGATTGCTCAAAAGATGTGGGAGGGTTTAGGGAGACCACATACGCTGTGAAGTGTCCCCAGGTTTCCCCTGTAGAACTCTGTCCCAGGTCCTAGGATAAAAGGTGGAGGAAGGCAGACACTGCACCTGTGAGGGGAAAGTTGCACTGAGAGATAGACTTGAGAGGAACTGCAGACTTGTCAAGAGCTATGCCTTTGATGAGGTGATTTGGGCCTGAAGGGAAATACACATCTGAGCTCCTGTTTTCATCCTCTGATCAACTGCTGACTCCCCATGAGCCATCCCAACCCCAAACCAGAACCCATGGGGCCAGCTGGTGGTCCAATGTGGGGGTCTGGAGGAAGAAAGAAAGATGAAGCAGGGTGAGAATGAAACCTGGAGTGTCAAAAAGGAAACCACTTCATAGCAGAGGAATCAGTCAGCGAAGATCTGAAGGCCGACTTGGGATTTTCCAGAGGGAGGGAAGGGGAAAGATGACTCATGGGTATCCTGAAATTTCCTTTTCATGAACCTCAGTGCTAGTGATGGTCAGTGTGGTTGTGGTTCATTTGCTGAGCCTCTATGCATCTGGCTGGAGAGAAGTACCGGCTCAGTCATGTTTCAGGAGTCTTTTCTTGGTAAGATAGAGAATGCTAGGAACAAAGCACCCATTTTTTAGTCTCCAGGGATAGAGTCATTGCTTATGAGTTCAAAAATAAAGGTTGAATGAAGAAACAGAGTGAGAAGAGAGGGAGGAAAGTGGAGAGGAGTGTGGCCAGTAGATGGCTGCATCTCAATCCAGCCCCATTGTTAAGCCTTTTGAGCTGCGCTCACTGCTGGAGTCTGGGTGGCAAATGAACAGGTAGTCAGCCATTGGAGAGTCACTTCATAGCCCTGTGCCCAGCTCATTCATCCTCCCCACTTGTTCCAAGTCTATCACCACCAGAACTGCACTCATTATTTGCTTGTTTCTTTGAAACAAAAGCCCATGTGGCAATAATCCTCTGGGTGCCTAGCAACTGCCTTAGGCCCCATGATATCAACTCATTAACAACCCCAGGCAAGAAGTGTAGGAATGGAAATGCATAAAGCCTTCAGGGGATAGGGAAGAGCATGAGTCCCAGGCTTCCAGAGCTCTGAGAACAAAACCGGAATTACTTCCCTGGTGGAATTGTTAGTCCTGATCTCAGAAGAGCTGAACCTAAACTGTGGTGCTTCCACCATGTGACCCAGAGTCAAAGACCAGTGTTTGTAAAAGTGGTAAGATAGTGGAAGAGGGGAAGTATGATGAATAGAACCTTTTATCAAGACATTTTATATAAAGGAGTCATTATATAACTCTAGAACAAAGAAAGGTCACAAAAACTCTCCACCTGGCCACAGGAGGTTCTGATGGGACAGTGGGTGGTCCAGGTTTTACAAAGACAGAAACTCTGACTCAGGGTCCCCAGGGAAGTCCCAACAAAGTCAGCATCTACAGGGTTGGGGCTCAGAGCACACTGGCATCATTGCAGCACTCCTAGGACATGGGTAAGTTGCCAATAAATTATGTATCACTTATTCATGTCTGCCTGGTGAGGCACTGATCTCTGGGAATGAAGGCAGAGAAGCTAAGTGCTTGCTTCAGCAGAGCAGCGGCACTACATGCATAGGTGACTGATCCTGGACTTCCAGAATGTTCTGTGTCTGGATCTCAGGAATTAACCTAGCTGCTTCCTCCTGTCCACCCTGGATCCTGCCTCCCTCCCCTTTCAGTCAGTGTCCTTGCTAATTCTACAAAGTTAATACCTGATTAATAACTTCTGAGATTGAAGGGCTCCTGGATGAGCTGTAGTTCCCATTTACAATCTGCTGCTGATTGAAAAATTATGTTCAGTTCAGTAATAATTGATGGAAATGATCTCTTCTCTTCTGCAGCTGATTTGCTTTGTAATTGTGATTTAATAATGTAAATATCACTTGTTTTCTTCTCAAGATATAGTACCTTATGATTTGTGAAGCTCCAATCTTTTGAGGCTTTCTTATCTGTTTTTTAATGAGATTCTAGGTGCTATGTATTTCTTATTCTCTCACTCTCTTACACACACACACAGGGTCAGTGTTTAGAAAGCAAACATATTACTTTTTTAACTAGCTACCAACAATCGAAAATTAGACCTAATAACAATTTTCATAAATAACACAATCTAATCCCTTTTTATTCATAAAGAAACAGGAGACTGAGAGTGATTGATAACTTGTTCAGTTAGACACATAAGCAGAGACTACTCTTGAGTCCAATATGGTCCTATTTCCTAAACAATAATGAATTTAAGCAGAATGGCTGTACATGGTCCACATTCCATCAGATGTTTGTTGTGACACATTTCTACCATATGTGCATCTGTTTATATATGTGTGCACAATGTGCAGAAAGCGCTAAATACCACACTGCTATTTACATTAATTTTACCATCTTCTATTGGGTTACATATTCTACAATTGGAAAAATGTTTTGTAGTAAACTATGGGCAGAGTTTTGTGGTTTAAAATCAATATTCCATTCCTGACTCCTTCTCCTGCCCCCCACTGTGGACCAGGATCCAGCCTTTGGAAAGCAATCACCCTTCTTCCTTCTTGTCTTTCTTTCTTAAGATGGTGTTGTGTTGCAGAAAGATGGAGGTATCTCAGGGTATTCTGCTGTAAAACTTCCAAAGCAGTTTCTCTCCACTGATGACAGATGTCTAGAAGAACTCCAGAATCCCCCATTTCTCCCATTATCCCACGGACATGATAATTCTGATGAAGACCATGATGGAATTGGCTATTCAGTCTAAGAAACCCTAGAATAGGCAGGTAGGGATAGGCCTAGCAGAACCGGGGTGAGGCCTTGCCATCAACTTTTGGTCATGACATTACGGTGAGCTCAGAGGACATGTCCAGCAGACATGTCCAAGCTTCTGTGCAGACAGGACTTACATATCCACCCCTCACTCGACAGCTCAATTCACATAAATAGTGGATGCATGCAGCTTGGTTTGTGGTGACAAGTGCCCAGACTCTGCTCACTAAGCCCAAGGGACCATCATGAGTAGATGGGGAGAGAGCAGGGCCAAAGGAGCTTATACCGTGAACTGACAGATCACCTCACTTGCAGAGAAGGAAACCGAAGCCTAGTGAAGTAAAGAGGACTTAGGGTCCTGCCTAAGGTATGGCCAAGCAAAGACTGGAACCTGGGGCTCCTTGGCTTGATTTTGGTACCTCAGCACTTGGTTCTGATCTGGGGTAGCCATGGATCACTGCTGGCAGTGGATATAAACAGGAAGCTTCGTGGGTGGCACCCAGTGTTGTCTTATCTACCACGGGTACTCCTGGAAGGGTTAGCAAAGTGAGCCATGGAACTATGAAGGGGTATCTCATTAAATCAAATACAGCAGAGGGTAGAAAAAAGAGAAGCATTGTTTTCCCATATCAGAAGTGTTCCCTCAGACCCATGCAAATGAGCCTCAAATCATGTAAGTGGACTATTTGTGGTATGTATAAGATATGCCCATCTGGCCATAGAGAAGAGGGAAATAGAGCAGTTACTTGTCAAAGTCTGCATGAATAGGAGTCTTAGAAAAGAAAGAATTAATTTCCCCCATTAACACAAGACATTACCCTCAGACTCACAGTCCTTCATAATTGTCAAAACCTCTCTTTCTTCCCCATCACGAAGCAACTAGAGCGGTGACAGAGCCACCTAGACATTGCTATGGCTTCTCTATTCTCGGGCTTGTGTTGTCAAGACACCCAATATAATTGCAGCAGCCTTGGCCAGTTCAGCAACACACATGCAGGCTGATAACATCTTTGGGGTCAGAGAACCAAGGTTCTGGCCTAGAACTCTGCTCATCCACCCCATCATCAGAGTCTCAGGACTTAAGGAGTAATTTAAGATTCTGGACATGGACTATATTGCTAGTTTATAAGAGGTTGCGAAACTGAAACTGATAGTGACCTTGGAGTTCATTCCATGCAATTTTGGTATTTGATAGAAAAAAAAATAATTGAGACTTGGATTGCTAAAAATACTTATTCAAAATCATGTAGCATATTAAAAATAAAACTGAGATTATATCCAGTCTTCTGATGTCTAGTGTCTCTCCCAGTATTTCTACTCCTGACATAGAGTCATAGAGGACTTGTACACAAAGTCACTTCTAAGGTGACTAGCCTAGGAGAGGACAGACACATTCGGGTCAGGGTCAGCTTAATCACAGCTAAAATTAGATTCAAGGCATTCACTATCCCCTAAAACAGCCCAAAGTACAGGTGAGTGGACAAGGCAGTTTGCAAAGGGACCCCTTCCACGTGGAATGCACCCAGTTCCTCTCCTTCCCTCTCTGCTGGTGCAGAAGCTGTGTGTGAGCACCACTATCTCTGCCATGCTTCACAGCTCTGACCTTTCTGCCCTGCCAAGTGTGCAGAGTGTCCCTGGTTGTTGCTGCATTCCAATTGGGCTGTGCTTGTGGGGACTGTGCCTGCGAGCTAATGCAAGTATTTAAGAATATTAACGAGTGTTGGTAATTAACATCATCGTCCTGTGACTGTGCTGTCAGGAATGAAGAGAGGAAAAGAGAATCCAAGACAAGGAAAGAAAATGGGGAAGCAATGAGAGTCAGGCAGCATGCAGGCCTCAATTCCAAATATTCAAATATTCGCCTTTCCTCAGAACTCTTGCCTGCTGCCTGAGAAGCCGACCAAAGGCTGCTATTTTTTTTTAATGCTAGGTCCATCTAACCTGCCTCAGAAAAGTGCAGGTCTCTTATCTGCTCTGCCTGGTCGTTGGCCAGGATCCCTTGCACCCTAGCTGTGTCTCCACCATACCTCAGCATTGCAGCTCCTCTGGCTGGCTGAGTCTCCAGCCATCTGTTAGTGATTCTCTCCCCAGAGACACACCATGTGTGTGCTATGGCATGAGCTCACAGGGGTCAACTCCATGCAGGGTCTTTCTTGACCCTTAGGCCAGCAGAATCCTGCATCTGAGAGTCCACAGCTCTTAGAGGCAAAGCCACTGCCTCTCACTGATGGGACAGTGTGAATGTTAGGTCAGTTTTGTGTAGAGTAAGGGGCTGGTGTTCTGGGTTCAGATCTAATAGCAGACCCTTCAGCAAGCTGCTCGTTTCACAATCCAGACAAGCACACTTCTTAATATCGTACTGAGAATGCAGGTGTCAACAAGGACTGTCCTATACCAATCCATCTATCAAAGCAACAAAGGGATTCTTGGTGTTACAATGCAAGTCAGCTATGAGCTGTTGAGCATTCTGAGAAGTGCAGTTAGGCAATTTCATTGCTGTATGCATGTCAGAGTGTGCACGTAGTGGTCAGTCATTGGGCATGGGCTCTAGATGCACTCAAGGAAGCCAGTAAGCACAAGGTGGATGAGGCTGTTGCTAGCAGATACAGAAGACTGTTTTTAGCAATAAGTAGAAGGGATAACAAAGTATAACAAGGCATAACAAAAGAGGTGTAACAAACCAATGAAGTCCAGCACAGTAAACACACAGGCCAGCGTGACAAGCATGATTTGTCATTATGAAGTACTCTTCCTGATATATGATCATGTATACTATGTTTTTATATCACTGGCAGTGTAAGCTACCACAGATGTGTGAGAAATGTATTATACTAATGCCAGGACAGTGGGATGCCATTCCATTGTGTTAATATGGAACTATTATCCTGTACAGGGTCCATTGTTGACTAAAATGTCATGTGGCACAAGACTGTAAGTCTGTAAGTTAACCCCAGGGGAAAAATATCAGGCACAGTAAGTTTTAAAAAGTTTTAATGCCACCCCCAAAGCAAGCAAGGGGCAATACAGTTACTCAGGTATTGCTGCTCTCTTAGGAATAACCGAAGACTGTACAACTTGACCTTCATGGATGCTCCTTGGTAGATTCTGCTAAAGGCCCAGAGCTATTTTCCCCAAGAACCTTCAGAAATTCTGGTACTGGATAGCACAGATCCCACTGTGGTATAAATCATCTCTGTTCCTCCAAAATTCTGTTTTCTCTAAGAAACTGGACCAGGGTGAGGGGTAGTGGTACCTACTTAGGATGGAGAAAGGTCAAATCCAGCCTTGTTAATACTTGTGAAAAATGAAAGAATTATCCCTTCAATGTCTTGCTGTTACTTACATATTGAATGTTGTCTCAAAATTGTATTCTTACTGTTGAGAACTACCTACAGTTTTTACTCATAACATTTCTATTTGTTCATCATAACTATTGGTTCAGAGGGTGGGTGATGGTAATAACAATAAGAAAAACCTAGAAAGTGAGTAAAAGTGTTTAAAATTGTCTTAAAAACAGTTTGTCAATCACTTACCTCTTCATGCTCTGTTCTTTTATTTTATTTAAATATTAATTTATTAATTATTTATTTGTGAGCAAGGTATAGAAAATGAGAGAGAAAGAGAGAGACAAAGAATGAATATGGCATGCCAGGGTCTCCTACTGTAGCAAATGGACTCCAGATGCATGTGCCACATTGTACATCTGGCTTTAAGTCAGTACTGGGGAATCAGACTCAGGCTGGCATTCTTTGAAAGCACGTGTCTTTAAGATGCTGAGCCTTTTCCTCTGCCCCAGGCTCTTCTATTTTAGAATGATAATTTTTCCTTCCACCTGTACATTCTTCTCAACTCTTTGTGTAGCTTAAAGTAGAACACTTGTTTAATGTCAGAGCTAGCTACTTTTCTTTCCTTCTTTTTGGTTTCATGAGATAGGGTGGGCTTTATTATGTAGACCAAGCTAGTTTCAAATTTATGGATATCCTCTTGCCTCAGCCTCCAATGTTCTGGGATTATAGGAACCATGTCTGGTTCAATAATTTTTTTTCACCCAAGTATACTACTGTACTCAGCAATTAGTTTCTCTTTCTATTACTCTCTCTCCATGTCTGCTTTCTATTCTCCTTCTCTTCTCAAACTCTACCTCTGTTTAATTCTTCTCTTCTTTCCATGTCATATTCTCTGTATGTTCCTTTAAGGGAATGTGCTCCATCTTTCCAGATATACTGGCTGTTTCTATCATTCACTCATGACCGTTTCCAGTAGGTCAATCACAGTATTTGTGTGCTAAAACCCTAGCTCTTTGATTCTTACTGCACATAATGAGCCCATCAAAGAAAGGAGAAAGGAAGCCCAGGTCAGCTACACAAAAATCTTCACTGTGCCTTGGAAAGAGGCTACTCTTGTCCTCACTCCCTTTGCTGACATTTCACTGGGTTCTTTAACCACCAGAGACTGACAAGGGGCAGTGTACACTGTCAAACCCAACTTCTCCTCATTATCCTATGGCAAGGTCCCCTTCCCCCAGCCTCGCCTGCAATAAAACTAGTGCCAACTTCAGGACATTGTTTCACACAGAAGCCAACAGGGAGCAGATCTGAGCACACTTAAAACCTGCACAGTCTTTTGCGCTTCAAGGCACTGAGTGAGGTCTCCGAGGGGAAAGGTTGTGCATAGGATAAATGAAGGCAGCGGAATCCTCTCCTTACACCTCACGGTCCTTACTGCTGCTTCCTTTATCAGAGTACCCGGGAACTTTGAAAAGAAGCTCATAACCCCCGGCAACGCAAGAGGCCACCTTCAGGTGAGGCTGGGGTGAGGCTGGTGGTCCATGGAACTTCCTCTTGATTCTGATTGTAGAGAGGTTCCTGGCCATCACCTTCTCCCTCTCCTAGTGCCAGGGAGACCCTTTGCATCTTCTCAGGCAGCCATATGCCATGAGCCACATCTCTCCTCCAAGAAGGTCCTCATGGCTGGGGGACATAACGTCAGAGTACCTCTGCTACCTCAGCTCTGGGTTCATTAGTGGCCTCTGAGGGAGCAGGTGCTGACCACCACAGCCCTGGAAAGGGTCTGAGTCCAAGGTAGAAATGAGGCATTGACCCAAGGGCTCACTCTCCCGACCAAAATTACTTTAGCACAATTCAATTGCTTGTATTAATTAAGACAGAGGGAAGTAGTGGGTTTATCACACTTTTCATTAACTCCAATGCAGCGGAGATAACAAGGCTTCTGGGAGCCCAGAAGCAGGCTAGGCAGTGATATGGCCCATGGTCCGTCAGCCTCAGACTAATGAAGGAGGGACCAGACACGCGTATTGTCAGCAGCCTCCTAAGAAGAGCTAAGGGGTCGGGAAGAGGCCAGTGGTGTGGAGAGAAGACTGGTGGGAAATCAATTGGATTTTAAAAAAGAAGTGGCTTGTGTAGACTCCATCTCTGCATTTCCATCCATCAGGGCTAATCCAAAGAGATGCTATATATTTAGTCCACACCAGACATCATGCATTGTTCAAAGAAGTGGAAAATGCCATCCCTTATTCAAGTGATTGCAATTTAGACAGTGGCTGCTATATGGGAGGAAGAGCAAATAGTTCAAGACTAAGGTCATCTGAGCCAAACTGTGGTCCCTATCCTGACACCTGACTCTTAGTACAATCTCAGACCTCTTTCTGTCCTTCACAAGAAGGGAGCTCTTGTGTCAGGAGGTATGTGTCAGATAGCGATGCAGTGAGATCTCAAGGAGGGAAGAAGGAAGGCCCTATTCAGGACCTCAGGTTTCTAGAAGGGAGCTTCTCTCCACTCTGTTCACATTTTCTCCCTTCCAAGGAATGAGATACTGACACACTTGTTAATTGCTCAGGCATCCACTAGATGTCGTTAGCAGAGAGAACTCTGTAGCGTAGAAGTGAGTATGTCACCCCTAAGTGCCTACCACCTTCCTGACCCTCCTTAGTGTGGACCAGGGTCCTTCTGAGCCTGGGCTCTGCCTTGCACACAGCTCTCCTCTAGGTCACTCCCACCCCCACACCAAGCTGTGGAGCCAGTGCTTACCTCCTGCCTCTCACTTCTCTGAGGCGCTTAGCCCCAGGCAGGCTCCTCTGTGTCACCTCTTGACAGGTCTGGTGGCAAAGCTGTGACAGGTGATAGTATTTAACTTCACAAAGCTATTTCCATAGATTGATGTGCAGCTGTATATAGCATATGTAGCGGGATTGAGGAAAGGGGACACCCGGATGTGGATGTGACTCAATCGCTGCCTCAGGATGAGGATGGTCGCTTTGATGCTGGGAATAGTCAAGGGACAGAAAGACAGGCCGCTTTGCAAAATTGTTCCAAGGTGTTTTCAGAGAGAATAGAGGACATTTTATCAGGGTCAATATCCCCCCCCTCAAAAAAGTGAAAGGTTAATGTTTTGACTCCTCATACTTTAACTCTGTCCTAAGGAATCTGCTGAGGATACAGAAGGGAAGATCACGCAGGAGATGGATGTCTGCATGTGGCTGCCTGGGGTTCATGATGTAGGGGAGCAGAAGTGGGCAGGAGGCCTCCAGCTATCTCTCTGGATTTCCTGTTTGTACTGTCCATCTCCTAATGCTTACATTACTTCCAGCTACGAGAACCCTTTCTGGCCTACTGTGTCTTATGGGAGAGACGTGGGGATAGTAAGAAGCTTAGATACTGAGCCATAGATTGAGAAAAATAGTCAGATTGAAATTCTGGCTTTGTAAGATTGCTACTCCCCATGGTGACTATTCTTATTCCCTGTCAAGCACAACTGCTGGATCATGGGAGGCTTGAGTCCATCCATGACTGCTGGTAACCTCAGACAGCAGGCCAGCCAGGGATCTCTTTCCTCACTCAGTGTCTCTGTCTACAGCTTTGTTCCAAGGATGGAGTTCTGGGGAGGGGCAGACAGTACCATGTTCTCATGTCCCATGACTACGTGAGGCCAGATGGGTAGCTCTGTGCACAGACCCAGGAAGCTTGTTCGTTCAAGCACACATCCAGTGTCAGAGAGGATGCCCGCTCACGTCCCCTGATGAATGGCTCTATTTGCGTCCATGTACATCTTAATCTTGCAAGTGTAATGAATTAAACTTATCTTCTTTGAGGCACTCCATACACTGAGAGATATAACCCTTATTTTTACTTGCATTTCTGCTTTCTGTGGCTGCCGGCCGTGTTATGTGGAGGTTGTTGGGGTGCTTAAAGGCTTAGGACAGCTTCAGAACTGCTGGGTTTTTGGCTGATTATAGGACATCACACATAAAGAAAGCAGTGAGGCCCACAGAGAGCTGCTACCTTAATATCTTCTGTCAGAAAAAATACTACAGGCACGTAGCTGTTAGCAAAACAATCCTTTCGAATGTGTGCTCGGCATGGTTCATCTTGAATGCCCCAACTCTGGTTATCTTCCCCTCCTCATTCACTCCAGTGCACTTTCCCTCCCCCTCCTTCCTCTCCTGTGCCTCCCTCACCAGCTGCTTCTAGCTCCTTCCGTACAACCAGCATCAGCATCTAATCCAGAAGATTGAAGCATTTGTTGCCTTCTGCTCTCTTCTCTGAAGCACAGAGTCCAAGTTGACCTTGCATTTGGAACCATAGAGGGCAAAGGATGCATTCATTTCATGCTGCAGTTTCCTAGGTTTCTGGCATTTCACCACCATTCTGAGTGAGCTTTAAAAACAAAAATCCCACTCAGCATTGAAAATACTTAGGGACATCTAAATCACCTTCACTGAGCCTCTTCTCTTTCATCAAGAAGCCTGTGTGGACCCGCATGTTTTGCACTCAGATCATGGGAAGGTGCTGGTCTATGATTATGGGTGACTTTGCTCTGGGCACAGCTCACTGTCCCCTGCTAGATCACACCTTCAGTGGTCTAAATACTTCCCACAGGGCCCACATCGTAAAGGGCCATCTTGCAGTGGTGACAAGCTGCTGACTAGGTCTCTGACACATGGGCCTTCGGAGGAGAACATATAAGATTTGAAGTACAAACAAACCCAGGAGGTAATGAGTGTGGGAATGAGAAGGTGCCACAGTGACTGATGATGTCATTGGGTGTCATCAGAGGGTGGTCTCAGACCAAGGACCCAGGTGGCACCTGGGCACTTGTTAGAGGTGTAAAATACTGGGTCCCACTTAGCCATTGCCTCAGAATCTATGTTTTCTAAAAGTTCCTGAGGAATTCATATGCAAATTAAAATCTGAAAAGCACTTACTTTATCATGCATACTTGACAAAATTCGTTTTCTCACTTAATGAGGTAGTGTTATTGTAACCATTTTACAGGAAACATCTTTTCTTCCTTTTTTTTTTTTGTTTTTTTTTTTCTGTCATATATGCATCCCAAAGAACAGCATTGCAGAGAGTGAAAACCAATCCCCGCATTCCCATAGGGGAGCATGCTGCCTGACAAATCCCCATGAAGCTTCCAGATCTGTTCTGTCCATTCTGATGCACGTGGCCTCCATGTTCCTGGAAGCCATCCCATTCACACTGTAGTTCAGAACTCTCGAGTCAATTGGCATTCATAAATGAGTCTCCCCAGGGGCTTTTCCACCATCTGGCCAGTGTCTCCCTCCCATGCAGGCTGAGCTGGGGTCCACAGGCAGAAAAACACTGTGCTGCTTGAAACTCCTGCCAGGCCCACTGCAGGTAGCTCATTTGATTGGTTAAACACAAGGTGGATTAATTGGCAAATATTTGGTAGGACATTTTGAAAGAATAATGGAGTCTTACTAGAGGAAGTCAGACTTCCCATCCTGCCATATTTATTCATTGCAGAAGAAATGAGGCGAGACTGAAAGTTCATGTGGGTGGACTGATTCCGTTGTTGCTTCACTCACTAAACAGCTAGCCTGGTTACAATAGGGGACATGTGTTTTATCTTTGTTACACTCCTGAGGTAAACTCAGAATCCCCTTCAATTCCATTTCTATAGGTCAGATTTAAAGAAGGAAAAGCAATTCCCACTCCTCTGAGGAACTTGAGGTGTCTAGTTCTGAACCAGCCTGGACAATTGAATGTCTACGACACTAATGGTTTTGACAAGCATCAGCATTGCTCCAGGATCCCAGTACACAGAGCCCCATGCTATGTCCATCCAAGAGCCCTTGGGCTCAGAGGCATCTTTTTCCAGCTGTTCTCAGCTTCTCTCTAGTGTCTGGGGACAGCTGGGGAGCAAGGCCATTGAGGATGGACATTTAGCTCTTTGGCAGGAAGTCAGGGGGCTGCCCTCACAGACCTTCAGTGGCTTTTCCGAAGGTTCCTATGGCCAATGGTGTATTTCTGCAATGGGTTCAACCAAATTAGTCAACCACTCTAACCTGTATAACCGTGGGGTTGCCCTGGGACCTGTTGGCCAAGGTTATATTTCTTCCTTGCAATTGAAAAGAATAGAGCTACCAGAGGGTACTGATTTGGGTAATTAAAATTATTTCTATTTGATCAGGGCCTGTTGAAAAATATTTTCCTGAGACCTCACACCTCATCTAGGGATGGCTTTGGTAACCAGCATCTAGAGATTGACACTCTCTGCGGCAGGAAGGATAGAGGTGGAGAAAGTAGAATGTCCCAAAAAGCAAATTGTCTATGAAAGTGGTCAGCACAGGTGGTGGTGGGGGCACCCCAAAACCTAGACTTGGAGCACTCAGAGTGTGAATCAACTGGATCCTAACCTCCACTGAACAACCCTTCCAGAGGCACACTTCTTTCCTGCTCCATATCCACGGTAGACTGGGACTTGTTTGAACAAGCGCACATCGAATCAGAGTATGACTCTATGAGGTGTGTCAGAAAATTATTAGATTTTTTTATCTTGAATTTTTATTATCTGGCTCGAATATCAGAAGCACAGAAGGAACCAGACATGAGGTCTGTAAGAAAGTTGAATGGTTCTTTTTCTCTTGGCCAGGTTTTCAGGGGACTGTGGTGTTTCAACAGAACTCAGAATATTTGTGTTTGAAGACAGAGGGCTTGCTTTCTTTCTACTGTACCAAGGAAATGGGATAAGGGATAAGGTGGGAGAGAGGCGGCAGGATGCTGCAAGAGAATGCAATAATGGATAAAAGTGAAGGAAATTTTGCAGCTCCAAAGATTATCAGTTGTTGGATTATAAAATCCATAAGCATTTAAGACTGAGGCCTCCAGGTGATCCTGTAGTCCAGATGCATCTTTGAGGCCCTTCCAGTAACCACTGATCCATTGCTTAGAGCTAATCACCACACTCACTTTATTTTGGCAAACGTTTACAAAGCATCTTCTATAGCTACACAAAGTAACTCATTTATTATTTCTCCAATCTACTTTACTAAAGCTTAAACAACTTTTTTTTTTTTTTTTTTTTTTTTGGTTTTTCGAGGTAGGGTTTTCTTGCAGCCCAGGCTGACCTGGAATTCACTCTGTAGTCCTAGGTTTAAACTGTCATTTTTAAATTGACAACTGAAAAATTGTATTATTTATGATATGCAGCAGGTCTTTGAAAGTATATATTCATTGAGGGATGACTAAGTTAAGCTAATTGATCTCTGTCTCAGAAACAGAACTAAGTGCTTTGAATTTATTTGTTTTATAATCATGACACATATTGTACTGTAAGTAGTAGATTGTATTTTATATATAAAGATTTCTTGTACAATGAAAAAATAAAGATATTATTTATACTTACATAACCTAAACTCACTTTATATATTATACATATATCATGGAAATCTCAAAAATATCAAGCTTTATAAATGTACTGAGGTATTTATGATATACTTTTAAAATTAATCCTCATAATAATTAAAGAAACATTGATAGTCAGCACACGCCTTTTATCCCAACACTTGGCAGAAAGAGGCGATGAGTTCAAGGCCACCCTGAGACTAAGTGAATTCCAGGTCAGCTTGAGCTAGAGCAAGACCCTACCTCAAAAGACCAAAAAAAAAAAAAAAAAGTTAAAATGACTTGCCTGAAAAATATATTGTTGCAAAACTCAAGCAGAGAAGCTCTGCGGAGTGCCCTCTTGTTAAAGTAGAAATCTCATTTTATGACTCTGCCACTTCCCTCTAAATCCTCCAGATAAGAGGATGGTTCTGTTGGTGCTGCACCTGGTTTAACAATTTCTCTTTTGTTTTCTACCTGTGTTTCTTCCCCAAAGGGCAGGGCTTTGTGAGTGAGGATGAGTATCTGGAAATCTCGGACATCAAACGTGACCAATCCGGGGAGTATGAATGCAGCGCCTTGAACGATGTTGCTGCGCCCGATGTGCGCAAAGTAAAAATCACTGTAAACTGTGAGTTGATCCGCTGTGGGTTGGGGAAGTTGGGGGAAGAGGGACTGAGATTAAGCAGGCAAGTTGGAAGTGACACTGCCCTTTGTTTAAAGTGCCTGCCAGCAAGAAAGGACAGTGCCTTGTCAGAATGCTCTGCCCATATTCCTGCCACTGCCATGGGTCCCTGGGGTCTTTAGGGGGCTTTCTGTCAGAGGGGGAAAGTGGCTGACATAGAATTGCTTTGAAGGCCTGAAAAAGATTCTGGGATAAATGCAACCCATTCAAGCTGAAATGTAACATTTAGGAAAATTAGTGGTTACTGTACCCGAAGGAGAAGGGTCACAAGTCAGAGCAACTGCTGAGGCACTGTTCATCTTTCTTGGAATCACCCTATGTGGTTTTTGTTTATTTGTTTGCTTTTGTTTTCCACAGATCCACCCTATATCTCAAAAGCCAAGAATACTGGGGTTTCAGTCGGTCAGAAGGGCATCTTGAGCTGTGAAGCATCTGCGGTCCCCATGGCTGAATTCCAGTGGTTCAAGGAAGACACGAGGTACCTGCAGGAACCCGGAGAGCTCTGATGTAGAGCTAACTGCAGGGGAGAGATCGGGCAAAACAAAGCATGCTCCAGCCTCCTTTATAACTGAGTCTCTTTTTGAACCAGAAGAAACAAAAGACTGAGGATGCTGGAAAGTTAACAGAATGAATTGACCTGGTTTTAGAATAGGAGATGAGTTGTGGACATGGTAAATTTTGCCTTTTGAGTATAACTCCCCTCTTCCTCCTGATGGAGGCTGTGGTACTTAGTGCTGAGATGGGGGTTGGGGGGATGCTGAGCTCCTCAGAGGAGGAAAAGGTTACTCTGGGATCCATGCTCACATTCCCATCATGCTCTGGGTGTCTCAGTGCAGATCAGCAGTGCCTTCTCCTGTTGCAGGTTAGCCACTGGCCTGGACGGAGTGAGGATTGAGAGCAAAGGCCGCATATCCACTCTGACTTTCTTCAATGTCTCAGAGAAAGACTATGGAAACTACACCTGCGTGGCCACAAACAAGCTTGGCAATACCAATGCCAGCATCACACTGTATGGTGAGTGCAAGAAGCCTGGGTATGGTGGGCTTGGTCAGGAGGGTGGAGGGCATGATCTGCTTGGCCTGTGTTCATCCATACTCCTTAACCTACCACCCTTAGATAAAAAAAATACTCCTCCTACCATTCCCCTGACATGCCATCTAGCAGTGTTTTCAAGGTAATTAACTGGTCAGTGAAAAGCAAGGTTTGCCCCTTTTAAAAGGCGTGAACCAAACTGGGAATCAGCTGGAATGTGGATTCCATAAAGAAGATAGAATTGTGGAACAGTTCTATGACAGTGTCACAAAAAGGTCTGTGGGCACAAATGAGACGGGATAGCATCTGAGTAAGAGTCTCTGAGCTTGGGCATGTAAATCTCTAGTGCTAACCCAAGTCAACAGATGCCATCAGGATTCTCATGTGGACTTCCATGTGGTGTTCTCATTCACAGGGATGAATAGAGCAGAGGTCTGGGTTCTCATCAAGAGACCTATTTCCATCTGCCTGCAAACCCTTCTCTGAAGGTCTCTTGCTTCCCTGTGGATGGACAGGCCTAAGGAGTCATGAGTGGCTCCCATGGAAGCCCTTCTCCGCCTTCACTCCATCTTTCACACTGCTGTGTCCATGTTCTTTCCCATGCATCATTACAAGCCATGGGCTAGAGCCAGCTTATGGTGACATTTCTTGTGTGTACATGTGTTTATTTGCTGAGGGTTGATGAGAGGGACACATCTTATGAGCAAGATGAAGAGGGACCCATTTTTTCCATGTGCACCTGAGACCCTCAACAAGCTTTCAGCATTGACATGAACTGAACTTTGTCCACCAACCATCTGAAATGTGTGATCTATGTCTTTTGTTTTCTCTCTGCATTGTGTGTGCATTGTGCTGTGTGTGTCTTAGAAATAAGCCCCTCCTCAGCAGTGGCAGGTGGGTAAAGCATGCTCCTTCCTTCCTCTGCCTGCTTGAATGCAATGCCTATGCTCTTGTGTTGAAGCTGACCTCAAAGATAGGTTTGCCTGCTCCCCTCCTGCTGTGTTCTCCATAGTGGAAAGACTTTTAGGGGTTTGGCTTGCACAGTTTATGTAACAAATATTTAGAATGGTATGCCTTACACACACACACACACACACACACACACACACACACACACATTTCATTACAGATCTCAGGGGAAGTGGATTCAACCTCTGCCCCCCAACCACACATTAATTTATAGTTAGTTGCCTCTTCAAGTAATAGTACTGTGTGATTTCTGCACAAAGTAGCACTGACAAGAACCCAACCCAGAGACCAAAT
Organism: Zapus hudsonius; assembly: GCA_004024765.1. NCBI lineage: Eukaryota > Metazoa > Chordata > Mammalia > Rodentia > Dipodidae > Zapus > Zapus hudsonius. The sequence continues at coordinate 51,278 of PVHP010002173.1, read as the reverse complement.
TGATTAGTAGATGGTTGTCTGAGAAGTCCCCTTCATTTGAATGGTTTATTCATTTAGCTCTCAAAGAAGGATACTATTTTTTTCTGAATTTTTAAATAAAAGTTCTTGGAGCCATTGTTTCTCATGGCAATGTCTACTATTTACCAAATGTGTCCCAGTTTCTAGACATCATGTTGATTCTGAGCAATCCAAGCTATTACCTCCATTTTGCAGTAAGTAATAGGAGGATCAAAGAGTGTGAGTAATGCTGAAATTTACACAGATAAAGGGCAGGCACTTGGTGAGTCTCAGAATTGGACACTTCATCAAGAAAATAAGTAGAAAGACACAGAGCTACATGCACACATACATTCAGTCATTTGGATGACACAGCAGCTGGTGCTCAGCTCTGTGCCCAGAGGTGAAAGACTTGCAGCCCTGCTTTCTAAGACACGCCAGTCTCAGTCACAGGAAAAGTGATAACACTTGAAGTTCTTACTGTCACTTTACACAGCTAGGAATCCAAGGCCATCACAAAGAACCTGCCAAACCTCAAAAGCATTTGTCCCTTAGTCCTGATTAACAGGGAAGTGAGGAGGTGCATTCAGGTAATGTCCTGACCATGACCTCCCACTCCTCCACTTAATAATGCTTCAGGGACAAGTAATATGGTTAATAGAAATTCCTAGGAATGACAGCTAGATGTCTTGAGATCTTGTCCCTCTCTGATGTCAACAGGGAAGGAGGTGTGACATGGCAGAGAACAAAAGCCAAGGCACACTAAACTATAGTCTTCTCAGTCTACCATTACAAAGCACCATTGATTGGGTGGCTTGAAAGACAGACCTAAGTTGTCTATAGCTCTGGAAGTAGAAGCTTAAGATGCAGATTCCAGACAATTTGGGTTGATGAGGGCCTGAATCATTGTTTCCTTGGTTTAGTTAGATAGCTACTGTATCCTCACATCCTCATATATCCTTTCTTATAAGCTTCACTGAGGAAGAGTGGGGGGAGGAGAGAGAGAAAGGGAGAGAGATAGATAAATAGATGCATAGATACATAGAGACATGGATAGATACATAGATAGATGATAGATTGTTAGATGACAGTGAATTGCTGACAGGTGTCACTTTTCTTATAAGAACACTGTGGTACTAGATCAAGATCCCACCTTTATGACCTCATTTAACCTTAAGTACCTACTTACAGATTCCATCTCCTAATTCAGTTACACTGAGCATTAGAGGTTTAACACCAGATTCTTAGAGAGACAAAAATACAGTCCATAACACAGACATACATCCACATCCTAGTGAAATCACATGTCAGTCACTTAAACTTGTTGATCCTTTTTTACCCCCTTATATAAGCTATTGGGATTTTATGTCTGCTTTGAATGGCTGATGAGAGGATTAAATGGGGTATCCATAAGTAGGTTTGGATGTGAGACTTTGAGAACTCCCAAAGGCTGAAGAGCTCAGATTACTGAGCTGAAATAGAAATGATGTATTCCTGGCCTGTTGACATAAACATGATATTGAGAATTGTCAACAGGATAAGGTTCATCAAAGTAGCAAAACTAACTTGAAACTATTGTGTAGATGGTAGGAGCTATGATTCTTCCCTGTATCTGCCAAAACTTTTAATGATCTGGCTCAACCTATCACCACTTCCATTCATACACATGTCAGAATTATTGAGATCTGCTTTTGTCTACTCTGGTATTTGCTCCATCCTATAACTAGTGGTGTAAGTCATTCAGTCTCACTTCATCTGATTGGGGTCCACATATCTCCCAGTATCCATTCTTGAAGAAGTGTTCTTTAACCTCTCTGCAGATCAGTCTCCCCACCCCACTTCACACACCTGTCACATCTTGCTTCTGTCTACCACACTCATGCAGTGTGTTGGTTGGTGTGCCTTCAAGAAGAATGCACTAGTACCTGTCTCAAGCAGGCACTGTTCTAAGAGAAAAGAACACAGCTATGATGTAACATGCAAACTCCATGACTGTATAGTCTTGACCTTCTAGTTACAATTTTGCTTTCAAATTTTCTTGTTTGATCAACACTTTCTTCCCATTACCCTATAAGCTTCATGAACATGAGAAAGCATCTCTGGCTATATCCCTAGGCCCTGACATAAGAACCATGCACAGTGTCTAGTCAAAAAAATGTGAGTGGTTGAATATATGAATAGATGCAGAGATTGTGTGGTTGCATGGTTTTCCTCACTTATTGATTGAGTCTATAAAGTAAGCATTAAATTTATCCTGATTTTACATGTGACAAAATTGAGAGTTTAGACAAGCAATTCAGATCACACTGGCTTATACACATCTGAGTCATGACTTGAACCAACTCCATTGTCCAAATCTTAAATCCTGCTTTAGTCCAATGTATTTTTGACAACCCATTAAGTATGCTGGTGGGTGAAGGGTATGGAAACCCAGATCAACAAGTGATCCATTTGGACCCATCTCCTACAATAGATTCTCCTCTGCCCCACAACCAATTCTGTTAAATAACAAATTTTACATTTCTGACTCTTATATTCATATTTTCAAGCACATAAACATTCTCAGATATGTGTTCATGTCTACCCTCACACATGGGGTCTGGTGTTTGAGACAACCCTATGATTCCACCCCTGTGATCCCAACACGTCGTGTTTCTCTCAGGCATACCATTCTTTCATCTTTATACAAACATGGAATGGACAAAGGAGTGTGGGATGAAGCAAGGTCGAACATGATGGTTTTGAGAGGCAGTTACATAATGAGTGTGTTGAAGCTGGAGATAATCAGGAAAGGTGAGAAAAAGCAAAGTCCATGTATGATCATTTTCAGGGTTGTCATCAGTATGCAGTGCTTCTTTGTCCTCACACCAGTCACCTTCCAGTTACAGAGCCACAGAGGCAGAGCTGGGCTCAGGAGGCTCCTTACATCATGCACTTAGAGCCAGGCATTGGCAGGAGTTGGAAAAGTAGCATGATGGAAAGCAAAGGCCAGCACAAGCTGATAGGAGAACGGAGGTCCAGATGGACATAACACTGGCAGACAGGAGAAACAAGGACCAGACTCACAGACACAGAAAAGCAATGGTGCAGTCTGTTCTCTGAGTTGTGAGCAAAGTTCAAGCATGGAGCAAGATGGATCCCCAGCTTGCTTTCAGTTCTCCACATTTCATGGGAATACAGGGCCTTATCCAAAGGCATTCTCCAGAACCGTGATACATCATCTTGGGGATGGTGGCACGTACTGGCACTGTTGAAAAGCAGCTTTCTCCACAAGGTTGTGAGCTTTATTGAGTGGATGCAGCCGTTGAAGACCCACCTGCCACCTTGGACTCCTTGAAGTCTTGCCAGTTCTGTGTGCAGTGAGGCGAGGCCAGGCTTAGCTCTCTGGCCACAGCTTTGTCCCTTGTGGAAGTCACTTTCCAGCAGCATACCAACCCTCTCTGCTTCTGGTGTGCCTTGAGAAAAAGGCTCTGTCCCTCTGTCCTTAGAGTGCAAAGCAGGAAGGCTCTGGACCTGATTGCATGCGGCACTGCAGAATGTGATGTGTTTAATGAGGCATCTAAATGCCAGGATTACCGGAACTGGCAGGGGAGCAGGACAGTGAATGCACACACAAAGCCAAAGAGGAGGGGGAGATGCCGCAGAGAAAAACAGATTCCTCACACTCTATCTGTGAAGTTGTAGTGGCGCAAATTAGCTGCATTAATAGTTAAGTATCAGGCATAGGGACAACTCATAGGAATCTTGTCATTGCAAATGAGCATGTCAAAATCCTCTAGCATCTGAGCTCTGGGTTTTTCCTTCATGGCCTCACAGTAGCAGTTTGGCTTCCAGTCCACCAGGCAGCTCCTACAGACCTGATGACAGAACCCCTGTTTTCTTTTGATGGGTGTTACTCTAGCATGACTATGCACATCACATCAGAACTCTAAATTGGATTTTCCTCAACTAAGTCCAGCAGTAACTAGAAGGTCTCTATGTGACCCCAGCTCTGGTGAGCCAAGCTCTCAATCCCTCAGTCTTTACACCCTGCCCCACACATTCTCCAGCTTCTGTCTTCTTTGCTTTGAGTTGTCAGTTTGTCCTGGCCACACCTCCCCTCGGATTCTGTGGGGGAGGGGCCCTGTGAAGAGTGGCAATGGGGACTAGGGATTCTCTCCAGCCTGCTCTTCCTGTACCATCCCAAGTCCATGCCAGGGCCTGATGTGTCACTTCCACAAACTGCCTTCACCTCAGTCTCCTGACACTCAGGGTTCTCTCATTCCTAATCCTGCCAGGCCCTCAGCAGCCACTTCTTTTTTTTTTATTGTCCATAATGAGTTACAATATTTAGTGGGCAAACAATGAGTTGTTATCCCCAATTCCCCGCTGCCCTCCACTCCCCAATCCGCTGGATAACCTCCTCCATGGGTCGTCTGGATCAGTCCTTGTGACAGGTGACCATGGAAAGCCTAGTATTCAGCCAGGTTCTCCTGGCCATGCCTCTGGATAATCTCCCCCACCACGGCTCTCACAATCTTTCTGCCCCCTCTTTCGCTCAGCTCCCTGAGTCGTGGTGGATGAGTATTAAGGTTGCTTTAAGGTTGTGAGCTTAAGGGTCTTTGTGTCGAAAATCGTTGGTTTCTGTTTCACTGGCTTATCCTGTGTTGATTTAATGGCTGTGGCTGTGGGCCCCTTGTTCATCCAGTCATTCTCTGTGGGGTCCATTTGGATCCTCCACGGTATGACTGTGGTGGCTCCTCTCTTGCCAGAATCTCAGCTATTGGCCTACGGTCGGTTGGTAGGGTTAGATGGGCCCCAGATCTCTCGCTCTCAGCAGCCACTTCTGACTCCTGGGTTGTAACCAGGAGATGATGACCTCCTTCTTACCTTTCCATCTTGGTCTGCTCCTTGCTCTTCTGTACATGCTCCATGAGTCACCCGGGGGTGGGGGTGCATTGCAGTGAGAGTTGGAGATGTCTCCCATGGTTTTAAACTTCATAGGAGCTATATTTCTTAGCCTGCATCAGACTTACCATGGGGGTTTCAAAAATGCAGATTTGTGAGCCTTGTACCAGAATCGCTTAATCAATATCTTTATGAATGGTGCTGGGTAAGTAAGTTTTCTGGAAAAATTTTATTTTTATTATTATATGTGTGGCTATCCTCTGAGCATGAGTTTAACTCCCAAATCTATATTCATAATATTCTCCTAATGACTGATCTGTAAGCCACTCTCCATACCTGTATCCCTGATGGGAACCCTTATATCTTCCTCACTTGCCCTCCTGTGTGCTTTACTTTCAAAGTGCATCATCTACTGGAATATTCACCCTCACTCTGCCCTCTCCCTCAGTTAGACAAGCAGTCCTTTGCATCTGCTATGGGCTGCCCCCCATGCTCCTATACTGTGACATCTCACTTGGGAAGCTTGGATGTCCTCCCACAGGCTCCCTTGTCTTTGGTAATCCTTCCCAACCTTCTTGCCACAGAAATGAAAATTGCTAAAACTCAAACCATAGCTTGTCATTTTGGTGGCCATAAACTCCTTTGTACTAGAAAAGCCTGTCACTAGGACAGTGTGCGCTCAAAGATCAGCCATCCTTACAGCCTCGCTTGGGCTCCTGGTCCCCACTATGCTGCACCCTCCCTCCTGGTACCCACTATGCTGGGCCCTCCGTGCTCCAGGATCTGCCACACTCTTAATCCTGCCGTCAGGTTGCTTCTTCTCTCTGTGCATCTGCCCACTCATCCATCTAGATAACAAATGTTTGATTAGTGTGTATTGTGTGCCAGGAATTATACCAAGGATCAAAATGCAAAGAGGGACAGAGCTTGTGACCTTGCACAAACAAATGTGTACAGACCATTACAATAAAATATTCTAAGTGCCACGCGAGAGGAATGAAGTAGCTACCAGTTCTTTGTGTCAGCCACATACAGCCAGAGGTATCCAAGAATCCTTTGCTGTAAAACTGTTATTATTTGCATCTTACAGAAGAAGAGCCTAGAGCCCAGAGAATTTACATGGTGAGACAGAAGTCCCCCAAGTAGGAATTCCCTCACTCAAGTAGCAGGGCTAGGCTGCAATGTCTGACCTTCACCTCATGTATTTTCTAGTCTATACATCTTCTCTCTCTTCTAGCATGTGGGAGGGTCTCACATATGCAGACTTTTGCCTTCTTCCCTATTTAATAGAACCACATTCATCCTCCATGCCTCTGCTCAAAGGCAGCCCATCTGCAAAACATTTCTGAGCCCTTGCTAAAGGACTAATTCCTCATCATTAGGCTCTCATGGTGCCTTGCCCTTAGGCTGATAGTCTGTTTGTATTTGTTTCTGTACTGGGAAGATGTGGCACTCACTGTCTTTCAATGGTCATTGCCCAGTAAATGTTTATTGAATTAGTAAATAAATCTTTCAGTCAATGGGGGCATCAGTTACAGCGTCTACACATTTGAAACTCCTCACTAACCAAAGAGCAGTGAGCTACTCAAAAAGACTTGCAATTCTCCCCCTCCCGTTTTGGGGAAAGTCACACCACTATTTCTCTGACTCCTCATTGCATTCCGGCCCTCCGTAGGGCCCAATTCTAATTTGAAATATAGCACCCACCCCGTCTTCCTTGGGAGGGAGACTACATCAAACACTCCAATTCACTGTCTAGGAAGACATCCATGCAGAGGCATCAAAAGCTGCACATCTCTGCCCATTTCCTGCCAATAATGTATATGATTTTTATTTCCCAAATACAGTTTAAATCCATGTGGGAGGGAATGAGTCAGAGAGAAATACCATTGCTTTTGGCTGATGACAGCAGCAGAATCATTTGTATTTTCCCCAACCTGCAAAATGTCAACATATTAGGGAAAAATGCAGACATTTCACATTTCATTTCTGATGAGTTTCCTTGTCACTTGCTCTCACCCCACCTCCTTTCTGTGAGTCCTTGACATCTGGCTATTAGCCTGAGCATTTAGAATTTAACAAAGAGCACGGGGGTGTGCTGATGTCAGCACGGGCACACAACTTCTGATGCTAACTTGCTAAGCTGTTGTCTTTGTGGTGAGCACAAAGCAGGGAGTGTGGAGAGAAAGAAACAAAGATGGCTGCCTTTCTGTGCCTCTCCGTCTGCCTGCCTTGGTTGTACTACAAACCCAGGTTCATCTCTCTTGTAAAACAACAGTCCTCTTTTCCACTGTAATTAAAGACAATAGAGAGAAAGTTCCCTTTGAAGGGAAGTGATGTGCCTTCATCAGCCCTACACTGCTGAAAATAGGTTTCTGTTTCACCAACAAGTGCAGCGTGTACATCCTCTAATTAGATTTCTCTGCTCCTCTTTTAATCACCACGAACATCATTATCTTTTTGGTTCCTCATTAGGAAGGTCGCACAGTTCATACTCATACTTATAAACCTATCCAAATTTCAGAACAGAACTGTATCTCCTTAGACTTCACATATTCCACTGATCTCACCATGCTATCAACAAGTTCAACTTGCCTGTGGGGTTGTTTTCATCTTTTTTTTTTATTTTTTTAATGTGATCACCCTCCCACCTGCCATTTAGTAGAATTACAGCTACTTAGTCTACCTGCCTGATGTTGATGGAACCAGACTTCTGTCACAATCATATCCCAATACCATATCACTTGCAATGTCCACAGCATCTTTAAGCTTCAGCTTCAGAATCTCTTCTGATGCAGATTCTTGTCTGTGGGTATATATATATATATATATATATATATATATATATATATATATATATATATATATATACTGTATATATACTGTTCTGGAGCATTAGATGGAATCTGAGAACTCTTATTTTAAGTTGTGCCACTCTGGAAGGGTGTGAGTGGCACATCTCTATCTGAAGATGGCCAGGCTTATTAAGTCCCAGTTCTAATTTTGTGGGTGTGGCTTAATTATAATACAGACTCTCAACCAAACTTGCTTCTTAAAAATTGAGTGTTTTATCTTTATCTTTCCAAGATAGGCCTTGTTTTGTTCCTTTGTTTTTACTTGTGTTACCCTGACTGAGCTCTATGTCTGGGCACCTATGGGTGTGCCTGCCATTTCCCTTTTTCTAGAATTTGTCTCTTCATTACTGCTGTTTTTCTCCTTTTTTGATATGCTGAAGACTAACTTCTGCTGGCCTGTACATCTGTCTCCCAGGTATATTGTTGTCACTCACTGTTTGTTGTGTGCCTTTGCATTCTCATTTCAGCTTTGATTGTCAAAGATGCTCAACTTCAGGTTTGAAGAAAGCAGTTAATTTTTAGCTTCATGTGACTCCAAAGCTAACAGGAGTAGTTACACTTTTAGTCATCAGTGACTTCACCCCAAAGAATATTTAGGTCTCTTGGGCTGGAGAGATGGCCCAGTGATTAAGGTGCTTGCCTACAAAGCCTAACCATCTAGATTCAATTCCCCAGTGTCCACATAAAGCCAGATGCACAAAGAGGTACATGCATCTGGAGTTCATTTGCAGCAGCTGAGGCCCTGGTGTGCCCATTCTCTTATTCTCTCTCTCTCTCTCTCTCTCTCTCTCTCTCTCTCTCTCTCTCTCTCTCTCTCTCTCCTCTCTCTCTCTGCAAATAAATAAATAAGAACATTTTCATAAAAGAATAATTGGGTCTCACAGATAGAGCAGAAAGATCAAGGGGGCAGGGTACCCAGGACACCTTTCCTAGATTCTACTTGGTACTTATGCTTCACACACTGGCTCCTTGGTCTGTCTTTCATTGCCATCTTTTCATCAAACTTTTGGCCTTTATTCAAAAGTGCACCTTAATATCAATTCACTAGGTCAGAACACAGCACTGAAAAAATCTCCTCATACTTCCAAGCCTTGGGTTTCTAAATAAGAATTACCATCCTCGTTATTTCCATTAACAAACAAGAATGGAAATACCATTTGAACTCTTTTCCACATTTGTTGAATTGAAAACCGGTGTCCCCTTGTGGCTACCACGCACCTAGAAAAGGCCGAGCTGCTGACACCTGACAAAAGCAAGGTTTAGGAACACTATCCGCAGCTTGACTCTGAAGTCATGTGTTAGACTGGGCAGCCACTATGGAGCTAATGGTGAGGGGCTCTTTCAGTTCCAAGTCCTCCCCTGAAGCACAGTGTGGCCTCACAGACTCACTGAGCTGACGTGTGCAAAAGTCAACTTCAGCCTATGGTTCCCTGAAGCATTATGGAAGTACAAAAAGTAGATGAAATGGCAGAAATCCATCCCTTCATAACACTGCAGCACAAAGAAACATTTGCCCAAGTCAGGAAAGTGATGGTGGCAGGTAGGAGCCCGGCAGGAGTTACTTAACTCAGGTGCTTGCTTTTCCTCCTTCCCAGTCAATCAGTTAGTGTAAAGACACAATTAAAATCTCAGCTCATTGCTGATGGCTTTTGTCTCCTAGTCCTCTAACTTAGAGAGCAATATATGGACACAATCCACTGCCTTCTTGCTCAAACAAAGCCCATGAGCCCTCCTGCAGAGCCCCACTCTTGCCATTTGGACCAGAAGCCAAATCTCAATTGTGTACGAGTACAGCAGCGCCAAGTTTAATCTCTACCAGAGTAGATTAGATTAATTCTCGGGCTGTAATAGCCACTTTTCATAGACTGATTGTCCAAAGGGAGTCTGACAGTAAATTATAATATATGATACCCAAAGCAGGTGCTTGTCATAACTGCTCAAGAAAAAAAAAAAAAAAACAGCTCCCTGAAGCTGCATAGACATTGGAACCAAAAATGCTTCATGCCTTCATGCTGTCTTGGGTAGAGATGGCCTTACAGTGATGGATGATTAAAGGGACAGTGGTGACATCTTGTACCACCTAGAGAAAGCTTGGCAGCTTTCCATCCTAAATGCAGAGTATCACATCCATATCAAAAAAAGAGAAAAACAGGAGTAATGAAGAGACAAATTCTAGAAAAAGGGAAATGGCTGGAACACCCATAGGTATATACTCTATGCCCAGACGTAGAGCTCAGTCAGGGTACCACTCAGAGAGCTAGTAGGGAAAGGGCCTCACTGGCCCTCAAACTCCACCTCATCTCTATTACATAATAAAGAAGGAACCTGGCCAGCCATCCAACTCCCTTCCTCTCCATTTGCACATGGGAGAAGCATTTCTCAAAAAGGGATGTCACTCAGCTGGGGAGCAATAGACTCCCATAATCAGGTTCCAAGTCTATTGTTCCTCTTACCCCATGGTTCTGTGGTCCCAGGGAAACATGAACAAATTAGTCTTTTTCCATAGAAAGGAAGGAAGGCTGTCAGGACTCAAAGGTACAGACTCTGGGGACAGTAGCACGATTCTTCATCAGCTCCAGGTGTACATGTTGTATGACCAAACACTACATGGGCAGAGTGTTTAACTGTTCTATTCCTCAGTTTCTCTATTTACAAACTGGACATGACAGGAGGATCTATCTCTTCAGGCTTGTTTGATGATTAAATGAGTTTAAATATGTTTAGATTTGGCCTCAGGCTTGCTCCATTGAGAACATAATAAGAACCTGCCATCATCATAGTCTTCAGCACACTGAGCAGCCTTTGTCATCTTCATGGTATCTCTCATATTCAAAAGAGACTAATTGAATTTAAGCCCTCAAGCATCTGATACACACCACCAGAAATACTCATTTTCCTTTAAGATTCTTCCACCTCTCTCTCTATGCTTTGCTCTTTTTATATTGCTTCAGCTCTACTGATAGCAAGATATTAAGAGAAATACTTAGGTCTACTCACTGGCAGAACCTGCAAAAAGTAATTCCTACATTAACACTTTTTTTCTTTAGAAAGGAACACATGCTTCAATTGTGTTTCAAGTTAATGTCAAGATAACAATCTATAAAATTATACAAACACATACACACACATATATATTCACTTGTACAATAAGTCCAATTATATATATGTATGTATATATATATATATATATTTATGAAAGTTACTTTCAAAGAAATGTCAATATATCCTTTAGCATCCATGATTTCTGCATGTGTAGATTCAACCAACTGCAGATTGAAAATATGTGTAGGCTGGACATGTAGCTCAGCAGTAAACCATTTGCCTAGCATGTGCAAGATCCTTACTTTAGTCCCCAAAGACAAGAAAGAAGGGGAAGATTAGAAGAGAATGGGAGGGAGAAAGGGAAAGAGAAATAATAAAATAAAAGAATGTTAAAGAATAAGAGGGGGCTGGGGAGATGGCTCAGTTGGTCAAGGTAGTTGTTTGCGAAAACTGCCAGCTGTGTTCATTTCCCCAGTACCCAGAGAAAGCCAGATGCACAAATGGCCACATGTGCCTGAAGTTCATTTGCAGTGTCAAAAGACCCTGGAATGCCCATATTCATTCTCTTTCTCTCTCTTACACACACACACACACACACACACACACACACACACACACACTCATACATACACACACACACAAGTAATTTTTTAAAGAAAGGATATAAGAAAATATTGAGTTAAGTATGTACAGGTGCCTTTTCTTTTCATTATTCCCTAAGCAATGCAACATAACATGTAAGCATTTGCATTGTAATATGTACCATAAGTAAGAGTTGATTCAAAGTAGGTTGGAGGATATAAGGAAGTTCTTTGTGAGTCCAATGGCATTTTATACAGAGGAACATCTGCAGACATAGTTCTGTAGATGGTTCTGGAATAGAATGCTACAAATACTGAGGTCCAACTATATATAAATAGTCATTCCTATATATAAAGATACTTCTAAAAAAACACATTAACCTTAAAAATCTGCACTGTTTCTTATAAACTTATTTAACAAGCTAACTCAGCTGAAGCAGGCCAATTGCAAGGCTGAAGACAGCCTTGACTGCATAAGAACCCACCGTCCCTCACGTACACACAAAACAATAATTCTTTTGCAGAAGAAAGTATGCAGAAGGATTACCTTGCTCTTCAACTTGAGGATTTTCCAAGGTAGCACATTCTTTGGGCCAGCATGATTCCTTAGGATGTGTGTTGGCTCTGCTGGAACCTCCAGAATAGGCTAACTTGCACAAATGTCTATGGAGCTTTTATGGGTTCCACAGCATTATGCTAAAATCATACCCTTGCCAATGTTTGTGAAGACTTTACCAAACACTGCAGAGCAACATGAACAAGATCTCCAGATGCCAAGTGCATATGCCTTTTTAGTCCAGAAGAGCATTGCATGCATATATTGTAAGTCAGGGGAAAGGTTCCTGTTTGCAATTCTTAAGTAGGAACAGCTGCATGTTCATTGCTGAAGCTCCCTGGACTTCCCTAAGAAATGGTCTGAATTAGTGCCTTCTTAGGCAGAGCAGGGATTCGTGCTTTGGTAGGCAAGCCAATGGCTTGGGTCTAGTCCAAAGAGATTTTGCATGATCAAAGCTTTTGTAGTTGCTTGATTTGCTTCTCAAAGCCAGTGGTGTCCTAGCTTCACATGATAGAGGGAACATTCTGTCTTTGTCACTTGGTTCTATGAAAGTGTCTCTCCATGGCTTTGAATCTACTGACAATGTGCAATTTTGCTTCCTCTGGATTACCTACGCTTGTGATCTACTGCCAAGGGTCTTACTTATGACCCTAAGTGTTAGGAAATAAAGGTGATGAAAGAATCCAAGGCAGTGTTAAGCACCTGGCCACATGCCCTGGGTTGTAGACAGACTGGACAATATACCAGTTTGTAGTTTCTCTTTCTGAAGCATGGTGAGGAGAAGGAACAGGACTTTGAACTCTGTAGTTTTATTTCCCAGTGGAAAGTGAATGACTTGGGATGTGGGGATGGGCTGGTGGAGGTGAAGAAAAGAAATAAAGGGAAAGAGGGATTGCTCCTTCAAGCTGAACCATCAGGTGGTCACTTATTCTGGGGAAGCAGTGTTGTTACTGAAGCCAGGGACATCTCCAGTCATGGTCTTTAGTCACCCTTTCGCATAGCTTTGAGATGCACCCCCCCCCAATACCTGAACCACACTCAGGAAAAATCAGCCATGTCTAGATCTAGACTTTTGTGCTCACAAAGTATCTCTTTCCCCCTCTACCACACACATACTTCTTGCCTCTCTAGGCCCTCTCCCCCATTCCCATGCCTATTTCTCCCTGCTGACTCATATGTACTGGAGTCCACCTCCATGAATGTAGACACTTAGTGACACTGCTTATGAAGAGGCCATCACATCTCCTCACCTTACTATGGAGCCCTGCCTGTTGCCCTGACTGCAGCCACATGGCTGTCATCACCCTCTTCTCTACTTTTTTCCCTCAGTCTTTCAACAAGTGGTAGTGGTCAAGCACTCCAATAATTTTCCCATTTATGTAGGTATTTTCCATTTCTCCAAAGTTGGAAGGTCAGTAGGGAAGGATGGGAACTTGGGAACTGATCATAGAGAAGCATGTCTATGCATTTGCTTGTCATGGGTGAGTATGGTGTCCCTTGAACACATGCTAATGGGTCTGTCTCTCTTTTCCCTACACAGGGCCTGGAGCAGTCATTGATGGTGTAAACTCGGCCTCTAGAGCACTGGCTTGTCTCTGGCTCTCAGGGACCCTCTTTGCCCACTTCTTCATCAAGTTTTGATAAGAAACTCTAGGTCCTCTGAGCGACGCCTGCTTCTCCATATCGCACAGACTTTAATCTGCACAGCGGAGGGCAAACCAGTTTGGGCTATTTTTGTTGACTTTTGTTCTCCTTGATTTTTTGTTTTGTTCTGTTTTCTGGGATTTTCAGTTTATTTGATTTGCTTTTCTAGTTGGAATGAGTGGGGTCGGGATTGGGGTGGGCGGGGTTCTACAACGGGTAGGATAATCATTCATTGGTGTGTCCAAAAATGGAAACTGCTCCTGCTACCTTGCTTGGCCCTTTCCTTCTTCTCAACCTCTCTTCCCACCATCCTCATTATCATTTCTACCAACCTACACACACACACACACACACACACACACACACACACACACACACGTTCCATGGGGACAAAAACATGCCTCATGATAAATGCCCTGAAGATACAACTTGACTCACACTTCAATGTACAGTAAGAATTGCATCTACATGTCTGATTATCCTTCTCTCCTAAGCTTTCAATCACATTCTTGATTACAATGTACATATTCTTCCCCCATGTTTATTATTATCTAATTCCATTAGAGGTTACATTTTTCTAAGACATTATGTCACTATACCCATAGACAGACATCTAAACATACATATGTAAAATTCTCCCATCTTCTCCAGCAACTCTGCCTCCCTCATTTCTTCCACTAACTATAAAGATTAGAGGCTTAGGACTATGCATGTAACCCCAAACTAAAAATTTAGAAGTAACCAAAAATGAGAAGTATGTTAAAGATAATACTTCTCTAAAAGTGTTGTTCAGCTCACAAAACCTAATCAATAAATGGCTGTTTATGCTTCATCAAAAAAATTAATCATACCATGATCCATCTACTTGACTACTTCATCTCTCCACCTAATTTATCTCCCCACCTGCCTTTCTCTTACAATCTCTCTCCTCTGTTTATAATGCTATCAGTGTAATTGTCTAACAATGCTCCATATTCCTCTTCCCCCACCCACTTTCAATTCATCGCCATATTAATCTCTAATAATAAGTGTCTAGCCCACATCTCCATTTCTCTCCGACCACTGGCCATCATTGTCATCTTCACAACTGCCTGGCAACTTCTCATGTGAAAGCCAATGATCTCACAGGCAAACTATGTGGAAGACCCATATCCTATGCCACAGACTTTTTGGAACATGATAACCTATCCACCCAAATGAGAGGCTGTTAACAGATGGGCCAAAGTAGCAGTCTACAAATCACTCACTTATGATCCCTAGAAGAGACACTTCCTAAGCCTCCTTTTTTGGGAAGCACATCAGCCTTGGAGAAAGAAGCCTTGATAGCACTGTGTTTCTTCTTTCATAGCTGCAGGATTAAGGTACCAGACTTGTGCTTCACTCAGTCTCTCAAGAAAGTGCACATTAGGAACTTACAGGAACTTCTCCATGGCTGGCTTTTCTTAGTAGCAAGAAAGTGACAGAAACCACGTATCTGCAATGTAAAGACAGTAGTCCATCTGCCACAGTGTGAAATGATAGCCACACTTTTTTTTCTGCTCCAGTTCTAGTTTGAATTGTCTGAAAATTATCCAGTAAAAAGCTGATGGAGGCCAATTACATGGCGGGTGTGTTGACAACTCTGGTATTTGTTGCAGGAAGCTCTTCTGAGCTGAGGGCACTTGAGCTACTGACTTAATTTCTGAACACTTGATTAACACAACACTGCAAACAGAGGGGGGAAGTGCAAGTGACACAGTTCCCTCTGATCCAGGCTGCTTCTCTAGTGGCTTTGAGGAAGAGAGCCCCCGCTTCCATGGTTCAAAGCAGAGCTATACAGACAAGAACAGATCCAAACTTTCTGCATTGTCTCCCGGCATCAGGATTCAGCCAGCAAGGGAGCCTGTGATTCAACAGAATATCACTAAAGTCAGAAAGGTCTGTGCTGCAGGGGAGGGGCATCAGCTGACTGTCACCTCCCTTGGAAACTTTGATCAGCTCCACCTTCTACAAACTAATGAATATGACTTCCATTCCCTTAATGTTTAACTGATCTCTTGTTCCAATATAAGTGTCCTTTCTAAGTGTTCATCTACTATGGCAACATGTTCATAACACTCACAGTAGGGGTACACACAAACACACACACACACACACACACACACACAGGCACACACACACACCATACACAAATGTAGGCTGCCTTGATATCCAAAGCTGGGCACTGTTGTAAGAGCTAGAGCTGGTGTGAACAAAATTAATATTATATTTGCCAGATGTAAACAGACATCTGCATTTCCTAGTGAGCTGCCAAGAACAAGATTCCGGGAATACAAACGATAAACCAAAAATCAGTCTATTGATTCCAAGTTCCAGAGGCAATCCAGAGCAGGCACAAAGTCAAAATTAAAGGTCTGCTATGCATTTCGGATCTGTCACTGCACTCAGCACCTGGGACAGGGTTGGTGGCAGACGCTGCAGGAGAAGCAGGAGTGGCATTTGAGAGCTCTGCCAAAACTACATCTGCTATTTTGCAATAAAAGTCAATGTGGATACTGTGGAGTTTAACAGTCTGGGAACAAGGTGCTTGAAATGGACAAGCAGTAAGCATTCCTAATGCCACACTTGGAATAAAGGAAGGTGTGGACCATCAGAACCTTTCAGACCAGTGAGTCTGGATTCTGTCACTATTGAACTCAGCTCTGCCCCCTTCCACTGGATGCTAACATGTGTCTTCGAGGGTTACCTATCCCAGCTATGTTTCAGATGGAAAAAAAAAAATCTACAGCCAATCCTCCTCTGTCTGGAATAAAGAAAACCAAGTTCAAAAGACCCAAGGCAGCTGGGCACTGGATGTGAACAGACATGCTCCAGCACCTGTCGTACCTGAGTGACTTTGATGAGGAGGGTTCCATGTGTTCTTGAAGCAAACAGAATAGTAAAATGTTTACTAAAGGCAGCATCCACCATTGAAATGATCTCCAGCTTTCCACATGAAGGGTGGGTGGCTAAGGTTTACTGGACAGATGTGTTCATGGTTTCAGTGGTGGGGTAAGGAGGGGACAGGAATAAAGAAAAAAAAATACAAGTGTCTAAGCAACCTATAGTTCATTGTCAGTTTTCTAAGTGGAAAGGAAACCAAATAAGGCTTATCAGGAGATTAAATTAAGAGGAACTCCGCAAAGGTAAAGTGTGAAGCCCTCCCCTTCCTAAGAAGCAGAGGTAATGTGTACCCCCACCAAAGTCATGACAGTGACAGTGCTGGTGTTAAGGCTCCAACCAAGCTTGTTTCTTCATTGTTTAATGTCAAGTGCCTGATAAGGTCATCTGTGAATCTAAACAAGGGTATTTAGTTTTTCTTTCGTGTTCTCATTGAGAAGGGTGGAGATGTGGGGGACTGGTTGTCAAGCCCATCCAGAGAGCTCAATGCACAGCTGTTTGATTGCTGACTACAACCATGCTCAGCTAAACAGAAGAAAAGGGAGGGCTTTGTGCCACCTAGGACTAGGCTTCTTTCCTTCAAAGACCAGGCCTCGGAATAGAAGATGTTGTCATCGGGTTGCAAAGTTAGTTCTCAAAACCTCATGGGAAGCATGCCCTATCCCTCTCTCTATGAGCCCCAAGCTGAGATGAAGGTGTGTCTGCATCTCTGTGCTCAGTTTGCTTCAACAAAATGACATTAGCAAGTCCATTACAGCCACTGAATCTTGAATGACTAGAAATTCATGACAAGTTTCAGGTGACATTTCCAGTGCCACAAGGATATGAGGATCTATGTTCTCAGTAGCTATGTATGGCTGTTACCTGCTCCACCATAGAACGTGGCCAGGAATAGTTGGCAAAGGTATGAGGAGGTGTGTCTCCAAGTTGATCCCGAGTTTTCACCAGGAAAGAAATATCTAGTTGGGTACTATCTAGAACTAAACTTCCTCCCTGCACATAAAATGCTATTCCCTTTGGAATTAGGAGAAGCAAGATTGTTTTTTTGTTTTGTTTTGTTTTGTTGTTGTTTGTTTTGTTTTTAAAATAATTGTTGTTGGGAACTTTAATATATGAACATGCTGCAAATTGGTCACATTCCCATGGGATTACCCTCTTCTGTCCCCTCTCCCCCACCCCATTCCACTGAGGACCCTCCTCAGTGGGAGGTTGGTAATAACTGTGGGGTCACAAATGTACTAGTATATATATATATTTTTTGCTTTTTGGAAAAAATGCGCTTTTTTCCCCCTCTAACAGCCAGAACCTTTTGGTTTTACTTTGTGCATGCTTTATTCCCGGACCCTCTCATGCCCAATTGCTTTCCTCCCTATTATCCAAGGCTTCCCTTGCTCTTTCATTCAAGACAAATCAGTTTGAGTAGCTGCCACAACACTTCACAGGTGTGTAAGTAGAAAAGCAACATTTGAAAAGACACCATGTGATGAGAACTCCTAATGACCATGAAAAGCAAACAAATAAAAATGCCAGGCTCATTTCCCTCACTTCTCAGTTAAGAGAAGAGGAATAAATGAAAGGAAGGAGAGATAGATTTGCAATTAAAAGAGGTGGCATGTGGTTAAAGCTGAACCATAGAATTTTAGCTTTCAGGTGCAGAGTGCTGGGAGCCCAAAGGAATGTGGTGTGGACTTCATTAGATGCAATTGTCTTCCTGGGGAAAATGATTGGCTAAGCCTAATTCACAGCCTTTTGGAAGAGATTTCTTTTCGTTTCTTTTAGTGGTGCCCTTTTAAGGCACATAGTTGTTCCACACCACTGAGTAGAGAAACATTGTGAACCTTCTACCATCCTTGGGGGGCTACATCCTACATTATTTGGCAGATAATACGAATATCAATAAGAATGATAAGTAATAATAATAGCAGCCCTCTTGGTAGTGAAAGGGAGCATTTTTAATCATTCAGAATTTTTTTGTGACATGTAAAGTGCAATTGTGAGGAATGTGTGGGTGTATGAAAATGTATCTGTCAAGTTCAGAGTCCTCTAGGTTAAAAAAATATGACTTTATCAATGGTGCCATTAATAGCTGTGTCAGACAATGGGTGTGCCCATTTTCACAATTTTCCTTAAAACAAATCTGTGTTCAAATGCTTTAAAATTTTATCACATGATACAAGAGTATAACTTTGTCAGCCTTCAAAAGATTTTTTTTCCTTTTATTTACTTTCTTATTCTTTTCCTTTAAGAATCAATGAAGATTTGATTTCTGTCAATCATTGTATTGAGGGTGAATATACTACCTGAATTTCATGCATGTTACATTGTAGTTGTAACCTTTTCTAATTCAGGATGGATATGAGGTGGTTGTGATTGTGCAGTGTATCAATAAAGTTTGAAGAAATTTGTAACTTTTAGGGGGCTGTTTATTAGGATATCCCTGTAAGATCTGGGAATGGAAAACATGAAACAGTGGTGTGTTTTTGACTTTGAGGAGTCAACCCAGAAATCAGAACATGGAAGTATCTCCATCTTTAACCTGTTCTTTCTCACATACAAATTCACACACATGAGGCAGTCTAAGCACTTTCCATGTTAGAATCTCTAGAGCAAATGCCTATGCTATTTACAAACAATATGATGTGCAACAAAGGCATCAAAGACCAAATTCCTTATTGACCTCGCCTAGATTGAAATCCGAAGAGAGGGGAGCGGTTTCCAACACTGTCCTGTTTGGACGTTCTCCTATCATACAGTCCCTGATGCTTTGTCCACCCAAGTCTGCACCCATTCAGCAAGTACCAGTGGGAGAGGGTGTGGTGCTGATGATGTGGACTCATTACTGGAAGCAGGTGATATTGGATTACTAATTTATTGCAGGAGAAGTAGCCCCAAAGAAGATGCCAGGTCCCCAGGATGCTGTCTCTAAAACAGCATTGTCTTCCAAAAAAAAAAAAAAAACAAGCCCACTCCTCTTCTATCTCCACATCTCCACCAGCTGTTCTGAGGAGACCAAGACTTTTTCTGTTCAGTTTCTGCTCCTCAAGCTTTGAGAAGGCACTAGTTTTCCAGTAGGTATGTGGTTTGGGGCAGTCGTTGACCCTCAGCCTTTGTGTGTTTTTCTCTACCATCTGGGAATTCATGTAGACCACCATTGCTCCAGCTCAAAACCTTTTTTTTTTTTTTTTTTTGCGGGGCGTGGTGGCACACGCCTTTAATCCCAGCACTCAGGAGGCAGAGGTAGGAGGATTGCCATGAGTTCAAGGCCACCCTGAGACTAAAGAGTGAATTCCAGGTCAGCCTGGGCTAGAGCAAGACCCTACTTCGAAAACAAAACAAAACAAAACAAAAAACCTTTTTTTTTTCTTTTCTCCCCCCCCCCCCCTTTTAACCATGATTCCTCAAGGCTTCTCCCAAATAAAACCGATGGAAGAGGTGGGTGGGTCATGGTTTGGGAACTCACTAGAGCATGAAGACTCTTTAGTGGACTTCTCTGGGAAAGCCCCGGGGTTAACACTGTGATAGGCAGACAAGAGCTAATCTGGACCTTCTGTCTCCCTCATAGGGAAGAAACACAGACAACTTGATAGATTGGATATTTGCATGCTTTGTAAGTCAAAGTGGCAAATAAACAGTAGGAATCAACAAGAAGGAATTTCCTCAGACTTATAAGATCATGGAATTCCAGTTCCTGGACCCATTTCCACTCCTCATGCACTCACTTTCCTTCTTTTCATTCTTCCAATTCACTCCTCCCTTCCCTTCTGCTCCCGTACTTATGACAGCATTCACCCATCTATTCACTCTTGCCCTGGCAGAGGCATTTATCTGTCTTTCACTCCATTTGGCCACTCATGCCATCAAACATCAGTGCATCAATTTATTCTTCTATCAGCTAACCACTCACAGAGCCATTCCTGTATTAGTTTCCCATTTCTACAACTCTAATTCCCTCTATAGGATCACGTGCCTCCCTAATGTGACTGTGCTCTCTAACTATTTATTTAAGCCATCTATCCATTCCTTACCTGTCAATCCATTCACCAAGTATCCTCCAGTTAGCCTTTGGCAGAAATACCTATTTTCCAGCCCACTTCAAGGTAATGAAAATCTTGGCTATTATCTCTCTATTCCACAAGGGAGGCTTTATCTAGTTATCCTTAAACATAGTGGCTAAGCAATTGGATGCGTTTTTGTTATCTTCACCCTAAATACACCCTATTAAAAACATATACCTACAAAAGTGATTTGGGAGATATATTAGGGTGTCCCAATCCTATCAAGATGCATCACAGAAGGAGGAGGGGGTAGGGAATTGGGAGTAGAATCACTCAAAAGAGCAAGTAAAAGGGTGTAACTTTCTTTTCTTTTTTTCTTATTTGTTTGGCTTTATTTTGAGACAGCATCTCATTTTGTAGTATATTCTGGCCTTGAACTGTAAATATGCTCCACCATGTCAAACTTGATGCTTAACTTTGAAACAGGAGGATAGCAGTTATGAAATGATAACAAATGATTTCAGAAATCAGAGACACTGTGATTAGCATCCCCCTTTCCCCACCTTTTAATCTGCTATGAAATAAGCTAGCTATCTTGATGAAAGTTAAGGCTGGCACTTACTGGCACCAAGCCTGTGATCACTTCTGAAAACTCAAACTGGGAAGATAGAGATGATGTTGTCAGCATGTTTATCTGGTTAGGAGAGTTTTCTTCTTCCTTACATGGGCTTTTTAAAAAATTCATGTCTTCATCATGCATGCACCATATCTACTCAGAAACTCCCCCGAAGGAGTTCACATTTAAGATAAGGAAATAGCTACGAAAAGGAACAATTACAGTACAATATTGCAAGTATTATGATAGAGAGATGAGAAAATGGTTGTAGGCTACAGAACAAATATTGGGAGGTAATTAGGATCGTACCTTATTTTCCTCATTGTTTCCCCAGGGATAAAAAGCTGGGATGTAAACAACCAAGACAGGCAGTGGAAGTAGCATATAAATATATTACTTCAAAGAAGTCGGTTAACAGAACTATGACACAGTCAATGTTGAAGAATGTTTTCATGGAGTAAATAAGTCTTTGTTAAAGGAAGGAGATCCATGGAAGGCATGAAAAGTTCACATAGCCGAAGGGCCATGCAGTGCAATTGATGATAAAGCTGACTCAAGACCTCTCGGAGGAGAAGAATACAATCAACAGTGTCAGACCTGGCACAGAAGATAAAAGTCCATTCCCACACAGGATTCCAGAGTGTCTTTGCCTGCTGGTCAGAGCTCCATGAGCCGCATGTGTAAATGAATGAGCAAGCCATGAATGGGAGCCATGGTCTGGCAGAGACTGGGGCTGTCAGTGGATGTGAGGTGTGGCCTTGTTGAGTAGGTGGTGGAGCTGGGCTACTACAGACTAAGTGCCTCCAATGCTCTGGTTTGGAATGAAATACCAGACTTACTTGCATTTAAGTGTTTAAAAGCATTTCTTATTCCAAGATAAGAATTTGTACACTTTCACACTTCCATTACCTGCTATCTACCTGTGAGGCATATTTTATTTCCTTTCGTTAGAGTTCTCAACCTTGGGATTCTTTTCAGAAATGTAGTACGGTGCAGTTTAGGAAAAGCTATTTTTAAATTATGACCTCACAAATTGCCTTGAACCAGTTTCTTCCTTCTCTGAACTTTAGCCTCACTCTTGGTAAATCAGTGGTCATCACAGCCACCTCAGGAGACAAGTCATACATTATTAAATGCAAGTTAATAAAATTGTGAGCATGAGAGCTTGCTATATAACAAACATTTGTGGATTTTTTTCCTATTCTTCCCTTAGACTTAATTCAATGACCCCCATTTACCTGAGCTTATGTAAGATATTTCAATTATGTTTGCTTCTTTAGAAAATTTAAATCATGTTTTAGATAGCATTTCTTTATTTAGATGCAAAAGGTACATATTTATGTGTCTTAGATTATTAAAGGACACAATTTAGAAAATGGGCATCAGTAAGGTTGAGTATCAGAGAAGCATTGAACAAATATAAAGAATATAACTTATTTTTTCATCAAAGAAACATGTATAAGATGGGTTCAGAGGACACAGGCATGGTCACTATCTTCTATAGAGTTAGAGCTCAGACTTCAAAGCACTGCATGGGCTTGGGTGCTAAGCATGCATGTGGCCTCAAGTTCCACCCCCAACACCAGGAAAAAAAACAAGTATTGAAAGAGGGTCCAGGAAAGAGTTCTCAAACCCTGAACCATGAGTACTTTCTTTTAATTAATCAAACAATTGGCATCTCATACTGAAAATGATCTTTATAAAACATCACACTTTATTTAAGTACTTCAAGGATAGAAAGGAGAGGGACGGGGGGACAAGAGGAAAGAAGGAGTGCCCTGGGAATCAGAAAATTTACCTCGTGGTCCAAGGAGCTCATGTGTAAGGACCAAAATATAAAAGGTGAGTGCTTTAAACAAAAGATTAAAAGGTGAAAAGTAAAATCTATGATAAAGAGAAGTCCTCTCCCACTCTGGCAGGAGTTTCTGGAGGGGGAGAGGATCAAAGTGGAGACCCTACACCCCAAGAATCAGAGCAAGAAGGACCAGAACTGCTGCATAAGTCCTGGTTAGAATCCCCAAAAGGAAGTCTGCCCTGACCTGTGCCAGAGCTCCCAGCCTGTGCTTGAGGGAGACCCTCCCACACCTAGGCAAGCTGTTGATTGGTTGAGATGAGGCAGGTGGGGGAGTTGGCATAGGCTTGGGAAAGTTGTGACATAAGATCTTAGTGGGCCATCCCCTGACTGCCTACCAGAAACTGTCTATCCTAACCTCTCACAGTATGAAAGTCCAGCATATCAATTTAGGCATTGTGCAGAAACAGAAGAACCCAGTAGAGAGTAGAAGAGGAGATATGAAGGTGTGTCTTAAAGAAAAAAAAAGAAAAAGAAAAAAGAGAAGTAAAAAAAAAAAGTCAAAGTAGAGAAGGTGCCAAACTTCACAGCAAATGCTCAGATATAAAAAGAGCTAAGGGAGATATAGAAGCATTTCATCATCAGAAGAGAGACTTGGGTTTGGTTTGCAATGGAGACCCATCCCCAAGTAGCAGGGTAGATTGATTGGGCATTGGTCAGAATGGTAAGAGGGAGACATTTTAGGGGTATCTGAAATAATTCAGGTGAGAGAAAGAAGCAAGCTGGGATGGTTTTTAGCAGGGCTATTTGCTGACAGGGACTGAAGGAAGTTAAATTTGAAGAATACTCCATGTTTTCAGGAAGAAGATGTGTGATTTTGAAAACTGAGGGGATGAGGCCATCCTGCACAGTTTTTGGCATATTCACTCTTAAGTCTCCATCCGTAGGAGCTCCAGGTGGGAATGTTTAAGCATCATCAGCATGTTCCTGAATCAGCCAATCATATCCATACAGTCCACAAGGGATGTCTGATTTCCATTCTCTGTCACCCCCTTTAATTCCAGAGGAACTTAGCAACTTGGATCATCCATCTGCAGTTCGTTTCTCATCCTTCATTCCTTCAGCATCTTGATTTTGCCTTTAAAAGGTGCTATTTTTATGCATGTCGGGAAGGAAGGTAAAAAGCAGTTCCCTGATTAGGCAGTCAGGAAGTAACAGATGATTTAAGCAAGGTTGGGGGGGGGGGCACAGCTGTCCCATCACCATGAAGAGACATGGCACTTCTCATGACTTGCACAAAGGGCCAAGCCATTGTGCACTGGGTGACATGAGGATAGCTGAACACAGAAGAAGCTTTGAATATTTGTTTTTGCATGAATCATATGTATGGTGTGTGTGTGTGTATGTGAGTGTGTGTGTGTGTGTGTGTGTGTGTGTGTGTGTGTGTATGTGTGTGTGTGTGTGGTGTATGCATACACATGTACAGATGTCCACAGATGCATGGAGGTCAGAGACCTCTCATCCATGTATGTATCCCTTGGCACAGTCTCTTTCTGAATGTGACTGGAGTTTCAAGAGCCTAGAAGTCTGTCCTCTGCTCCGCATAGAACTATGGTTACTGGTGTGCATGGCCATGCCCGGCTGTTTATGTGGGTCCTGAGGAATTGAACTCAGGAATACCCAGGCTTGCTCAGGTCTTTATACTGTGATGAGTGCACGTAATCCATTAAGCCATCTCCTTAGTCCCAATTCTTTTCATCTAAGACAGACGCTCACCTTGTAATCCAGGCTGTCCTGAACTTAATATATATTCCAGGCTAGCTTTGAATTTATGGTGATCCACCAGCCTCAGCCTCTGAAGTGCTGGTATTAAAAGTATGAGCCATCATACCTGACCTGATTTTTTTTTCACAATTTACCTGTACATTACCTTGACACCAATCCTCTTTGTGTTGTTACCATACAGTCTGATATGCAATCCAGAGAAGGTTTTATGTTTCTAAGCCTTACCAAAGAGCATACCTCTGGTTAAAAAGGAATGTATTTCATTTAAATGTCTTTTAAAAAAACTTAGATTTAAGTTCAATTCTATTCAGTAATTTCCCCTTGGTTTAAGAGAAGCCCTCCTGAAGCTGTGGAGAGAAGGCTAAATCTTGCAGGAAGCCTTGGTGGCTGGTTGGATCCTATGGTTCTGTCAGTACACATGCAGTGTAGAGCCCAAAAGCCCTGACCTCTCTCAAGTCAGAGAAACCTGTGTGTAAACCCTAATTCTGCCCTGTATTGGCCATATGCCTGGGAATTTGTAACACAATCTATGTTCTCAGGTTACTCACCAGTAAGCAGAGTAAGTAAGTAAGTAAAGTTCTACCCCATGCAGCTGCTTTAAGACACATTAAAGAGACAAGCAATAGAAAACCCCTGACACATCTCTTTGCTTGTGGATGGCTGTCACAGAAAGGTGGTCATTCTCTGGTCTGTCTTGCCACTCTTCCAAAGCAACCCCAATTATCTCACATGGTGATCTAACATGAAGGCTTATTCTCATTAGTGAGCAAATTCTTAGACTTGTGGTTGGCATTGGTTCTGGAGAGATCCCAGAGAAAGAAAGAACAGATAGAGAACTCTACTCTGTGTCTCCAGGTTTTTATCACTGTCAGAGAAACAATTTAGAAACCAGATAAAGTGTTAATATAGGGGAAAATGTAAAGTCAAGATGTGGGAGTGTGGGAATTCCTGGAGAGATATGCCTGTGGGCTTCTACATAGCATCATATGGACCAACTTCAGTGCTGGGAGAATTTGAGCTAAGAAGAGGAAACAGTAAGAAATCCCATATTCGGTGGGGTGATATTTGGAATAAGGCTTCTCTCCCCCTCTTTCTGTCCTCATATAAAGTCTTTTAGATGGTTCACAGTGCCTGATGTATGATGGGAACAGTAAATTCTGAAAAGCTGATGTCATGAAGATGACATTATCATGAACCAAGGCGGTTATTTGCTTTGGTTGGTCATGTTGATCCCATGGCTCTGGGTGGTCTTAGAGCTCCCTGCTATAATACCGCTCAGGACTACATTGGCCTCAAGCCACAGTTTGCCTCTTTTTACACCCTCCCCCATGCCAACCTAGCCTACATGAAAGTCACAGGAAATAAAGCATGTGCTCAACCCAGTGCCCAGCTCCCGTGTTTGATGCTAACTACTTCCCTGACTCTCTTCTCTATAGCTCTGTGCACTCATTTAAGCATAACAAGGCTCTCTAATGCACTGGGGACCCTTACTGCCTGGGCCCTGAAGGGATACAGGCGTTTTCCATGTGGACTGTCTCTGAGGACCAAATCAAGCTGGGCTCTACCCTGTAGCCCATCTCCTTTGTTCATGATCTTTTCCCCTACGTGGTGGATTTGCAAGGACAGTTGCTCTGGTTACAAGACTAAATCACTTCAGTTTCTGTCTCTTTGTTACTAAAGGTCTCAGGGGAATCAGCTTATTAGAGAAATAATCACTGCATGGTTGAGTCAGCTATGACAGTAGAGGGACTCATTGGAAATCCTGAGAGACAAAGGCGCCAATTCTCCTCTGAATGCATCCACAGTTTTAATCTCTGTCCTTCAGCAGTGAGGACAACCCCAGTCATGGTTTCTCAGTGCCTTGGGTGTTCCTATTTGTGTGGCAGGGGCTCCAGTGCCTGAGTCAGTGTGCACATTTGAATGGGTCTTTTGTGATGTCAATTCCTTGCTGAGCTACTCTCAGATGTCACTGTTGCCCCCGCCTCTCTCTGGTCCATTGATCTGGTTCTGTGGGCAGTTTCAGCACTCTTTCTTCTTCCTCCTCCTAATTCTCACCTTCCAGAAAAACCTGAAAGTTCTGAGTGGCAGTGAAAGTCAGGAAGCAGAAGTTGTGGTGGGGGTGTCTTATGAGCATACACAGTTTTACCGCCATGCTGGAGTCTTCCAGAAGATATTGCATCTCTGAATGCCTGCTCCCACCATGTGCATGCCAGCTGGGAGAGAAGACAGTGCATAGAGCAGCTCACTTTTATGGATATGCTTAAATCACAATGGGGCCAGAGGGCTTTGGGTATGTTAATTCACATAATATTCACAATAACCACAGGACCATGTGTCCACTGCCAGGTTCACACCCAGACTGACAGGACTGAATATCTAAGGCAGGTCCATCCCTTTCAAAGCTGGTGCTCTTTCTAGTTCAACACCAAACTGCCCAATTGGCCTTTGAACTGACCCCCACCACCCCATATAGAAAAACACACTGGGATTCCTTTATGAACATAAAAACGGGACAATTAAGTCTCTTGTAAGTCTGGATCCTTTGTGATATTCAGAAAAGAGGTCAGTTTCCATCCATGAAAGAAAACAGCACCAAGTTCCTAGAAAATACCCTGGCTCTTGGGTCAAGACTAGAAAATAACTCTGCTGATTTGCAAATACCTTGTCCATTTTTTTCAGGAGGAATAAGCTTGTAGGACTGACTTGTCAGCCTGAACCTGGGCTGGGAAGGCTGAATGTATCAGGTCAGAAAGACTCTTACAGCCCAAAAGAACTAAGGGAGGAATGAATTAACTTCAGGCTCACCCTACACAGTGGAATATATTATGAGTAAGAAAAATAAGTTTTGTTTTTCTAGTTTGAACATAAAAGAACGGTTAATACAAATCACAGCCTACAAAGGCTGAAAGAGTTATTTCAGTGAGGAGGTGAATAAAAATGCCATCTAGGATTTTGGACCAGAAGATGCCCAACTTCTACAACCCTGTTTAAGTCATGTCATAACAGTTCACTAAATCCTATAAAGACTCCACAAGCCCAAAATACAGTCCTGCCTTCAGGAGGGTCAGATGGGATTGGCTGGACCTCCTCTCAAACAATTTTTATGATAAAATAATGTTGAATGGAAGAGTATTCTTTAAAGGTCACTTCCCTCTGGGACAAATATTGCTGGCTAATTTAATCATTCAATTCTAGATGCACAAATTTCTTGACTCAATCACTTACGAAGACTGTCTGAGGGAGGCTGAGAAAGATCTCCAGCCTCAGCCTAGAAAAAAATCATAGACCCCAGGGGTGCATTGTTTAGTCTTCTAAGAAATGAACAGTAAGCAGGAAAGGGAGGTCAAAATGCCTCCACTAAGTGAGCACCCAGCTGCCTTGTCCTGTCTGAATGGCCACATCAGTAAACAGCACCACACCAATCAATTTGGCTTTTTTGATGAAGACAAAACCATAGAGGAAAACCATTAGAAAAGGTAATAAAAGTCCTTCTTGTACAGTTAATAGAGAGCCTCCTAGATGGAACAACCCCAGCTGTTGCTGCTGAAAATTTACTTCTGTGTTCAAGTTCAAATAGAGACTAAAACATTATCTTCTCGGGAATTGATTTTACGTCTTCCAAACACATATGCCACCTTAATTGTGATTTGTGTGATAGTTCAGCTGCTGAAAGCTTTCGTTTATCTCTACCTGGTTAAACAACTTTAAATAATAACAAGTCAATATATCTGTCTATTGACCAGGGTTCTTCTGCATCCCCAGAGCCCAGGGTTGAAGAAGAAAGAGATGTTTAACCCTTCCTTACCCAGCCATGAGCCATACCGATTTTCCCCATGCCTGGCTTTACTGTCAAGACATAATTGCTTTAAAAATGAAATGAATAGAAATGTGCAGAGCCTTGTGTGTGCCCTTTCTTGTGAAAACAATGTTTTATTGTGTGTGTTTGCTTATTTGCTTGCTTTTGCCTTAATACATTTCTTTAAAAAAATAGGTCTAATTTTTTTTTTACTCTTCTGCACCAAATTTCCTCACTGAATTTCTTTGTTTGAATGAAACATTATTGAAGAAAACAGTTTGTGTTAAAGACTCACATCAACAACCAAAATCACAAGCATTCTGTAGTATTTCTTGTAAGACAAACCTTTTTCATCCTAGGGATAAAAGCTTATGAAGTGGGATAAAGAAGAGAAGGAGAAGAGAAGGGAGTTATTTTATTCATATGACCCTGGGGATCTTTAGAAAGCAAACATTTTGGTGGTAAGGTCATGATGAGATAAATATTGGCTTTTTATTAACATATTTATTATCAATAATCGGACACATTGTATGAGCAAGTCTTGTGATGATACCCTCATTCCCTCTGAGGGTCCTCCACATTGGGCTTGCCAGACCAGACCATGGAATAGGGTGTTATGGATTGTAAGAGGTAGCCAAATGTATAATATTTTATTTTATTTTCCTTTGTGTGTTGTTGCTGAAGAGGGCATTGGCTCCAGATTTTTGTTTTGTTTTTCTTTTTTATAAAAATATTTTATTTATTCATTTTCAAGCAGAGAGCGAGAGAGCGAGAGAGCGAGAGAGCGAGAGAGAGAGAGAGAGAGAGAGAGAGAGAGAGAGAGAGAGAGAACAAACCAGGGACACCACCTTGTGGGTCTGGCTTATGTGGGTCCCGGGGCCTTAGGCACTGGAGGGAAGTGCCTTAACCGCTGAGCCATCTCTCCAGCCCTTTTTTTCTTTTTGCATTTGCTAAATGAAACTATTTCTTGGCCAATAGGAAGCCAAGAATGGAGCAGGCCACATCAAGGATGCCCCTTCTCCAGATCCCAACCCCTCCCTGCATGTCTGCCTGTAAAGGAGAACACAGCCAGCAAGTTACGGGCTTCCTGTTTCGGGGTGAGGTCTCCTCCTCCTAGGAAGTTTCCTTGTTGTCCTGGGGAGGTCATCGAGGCAAAGGTTGGCCTCTTTCTCTCTGCGAAGTGTCCAAACATCGAGCAAGAAGATGAGACGCTATCTTGCCAGTGGCCAGCTCTCCCACTCCAGGACCTGCCCCACAGTGTCCACCCATTCTGTGTCACAGGCTAGCAGAGAATGAGAGAAGGGAAGGCCTGCCTTCTCTGCATCTGGTCTCATTACTGGCACAGCCCAAGGGCAGGATATGGGCAGCAAGCAGTTCATGCTTTTGGGAGGAGGGAAGGAAGACATGATATCAGAATACATCACAAATATGTGGAAATGTCAAAAATGAAAAAAAAACTTTTAAAAACAGAAAAAAAAAAAAGGAAAATGATGCATCGTTTTCACAAGCTCTACTTTAAATCTTGGTTTACAAGTGAATAAAATCCACATTCAAGTTTGCATTTAAAATTTCCCTTCCCTCTTTCTGTTTCACTTTCTTACTTCTTTTCACCTCTCCCAGAAAGCCCCACAGATACAGAATAAATGAAAATATTAATAATAGATAATAATTCTTGCAACTGTCAGATTGCTCAGAAACCCTGAACTGCCAAGACAGGAAGCTATCACTAGTTACTGGTTAGGAAAACCCATCTTGGGTGTGTGTTCATCTGATCAAGAACATTTCATGACTATTTCCTGACTGTCCCCTTGTGATTCTCCCCCCTTGGTAAGTAATGTGCATTGTCTTTGTTTCCCCAAGAATGAATGAATGAATATCTGCATCCACTTGCTCATTTTGGATTCTGTAGCTTGCTTCGCTGGGTATATGAACTTCCTTCTTTAATGTTGCCATTGAAATGCCATCTGTACTGAGACTTTCTACATGCTGCTATGAAAATGATTCCCTGCTGCCCCAATTTTGTGGTACATTGTGTCTATTAAACTCTTGTCTATAAATACTTACCGTGGACCATGTGTGTATTTGCACAGACAACAGTGTAACACTCAAAGCTGCCCATTGCCACTTTCCCCATTGATATCACATCAACACGGCTCTCTAATTGTTTTTATTTCTCTATTTTTTTTTGCTCTAGTCCTTCTCTGTATATGTACATTTTACAATGATGCAGCATAGCTATGGCTCGATCTTGTGTTACAAGATGCAAGTGGGTAGTTTCTCTTCTTCATGGGTTTGGCAGGACATAGAGGGAAATATATATCACCTGTAATATAATAGTCGCTGAATAAATACATGTTGGATTGCATTAAATTAAGGAAGAAAAGTGCCGCTCACATTCAGGGTAGAAGCTGATTATTCTTCTATAACATCTAAGGCTGTGGCCAGAGAAAGCTCTACGAACATCTCCTTCTTCATTTTCTAATCTAAATAAATCATCTAATGCACTGAGCCATCTGATTCTTCATTACTGATTCTACGTGGGAATAGAGAATGAGCAGCAGAGGGTAGGTGTCCCTGAAAGCCCAGACAGAATGTCAGAGGAGCACTAGGCAGTAGGTACACTGAAAGAGCCTCTATTCGTTCTGCAGACAGAGAACTAGAAACTCAGAGAGCAAAATTCCATGAAAAATGAAGCAGTACAATCCCCACCCAGAGCTCCTATTCGCTGAAGCCCTTTCATTGAGTCCAGGCTGCCCCATGGCACAGAGCTTTAGCCAGGAAGGGAAGACTCTGCTGGTCCCCTGGGAGAGATCTCCAGCTTACCTGGTCCACAGCACCCTAGGGGAGGGAGCACACAGTAAGTGCCCTGGGATGGAAGCTTGCTAATTCTGCAGCAGGGGAAGGAAACTTCACTGCTCAGACTAAAGTTGCAGCTTCTAATGTGGGTTTTGGGGGACTCCGTACTGAACCACACATTCCTGTGTGGGCCCTTCGGGGAGCATTGGTGCCACCCCATTGCCCAATGATGGCTCAGTTCTTCCTTTGTGCACAGGGGGGCACTAGCAATACGCTGGCTGCAGCCCCAGCAACCTGCTTGCTCTGCAGTCGTTGGGGAAGGACTTAATTACACCCACTTCTAAGTGAGCATGGCTCTGCTCTTCTGTGAGCGGTTCTGCATTGCAGACCTGCAGCCTCTGCTGGCTCAAATGTCATCTCTTTTAGGAAACCTGGCGTTCCCTGATTAACCCCATTTACCCAGGATTTTGCTGAATCCTCATGACTCCCCGGTGTGTTAGTCATTTGGCCTTTTTGGTCACATAGCATTGAGCATGTTGCTTTTCAAAGCTTCCCTAGATACAGTGCTTTCTCTCCTTTTATACTAAGTTCCCATTGTGCTTGACTGTGTTTTCTCTTGCTGCTTCTGATAGGTAGATGTGCTCATGGAGGGATATTCAGTAGGTGTGGGAAGAAGAATGCTGAACTTGGAGTCATGTGTCAGACACACTGGCATCCTAATGCCCTCAATGGCCAAGAAACTATAGGCAAGCTCTTTGCCTCTGTGAGCTTATTTCCTTATCCCTTAATTAATAATAATCACCATTGCATCATATAGGATTGTGTGAGAGTTAATGAACAAAAATTCCCTGCAAGTGCTTGGCTGGGAGCCGAAGCATAGAAGGTGCTTTATACTGTTGGCTGGATACAAAGAATGCTCAGAACCATGCCCACCCTCACTCACCACTGAACTGAGTCTTAGTTACAGGTCTCCCTATGTTGGGCATGCAGTAGGCCCACCCAATAAGACAAGGCATTACCCCTATTATGTCTGGTGGGCCAGAAAGACAGTTGGAACAGTGTCACATAAACAAAAAGTGATATTCTTAGTATCAAAATGCTAGAACAGAGGCAGCCCTGATCTCACCTTGCAGGGAGCCAGGTAAGAGAGCACTGGTAACAACCGCCTTTTTCACAGGTGGGACACCACTGGAATCCATGCAGAAGAGGGCATATACCATGTCCTTTTCTGTCATCTCAACTCCTGCCCCGCAGTGTCCTCAACCAACAATATTCCTACTAATGGGCTTATAAAAGTGAGAACTAGCTGGGCTTCTTGTTCCCCTGGGATCTAATAGCCAGAGTCTCCTGGAGTTATTCTTTTGCATTTGTAAAATGTGGGGTTCCTGCTACACACAGAGTTGGGGAGAAAATCTCAGGGAGATACAAATGTGAATATGCTTGGCACCTAATGGACAATAGATGCTGGCATCCTTTGCCTTGCCCGAGGCAGAGCAGAGCTCACAGCTCTTCTCAGAGATGTTCTATATTGGCTGAGTGAGCACGAGGTTACAGGAAATAAACAAGGCAAAGAAAGACAAATGCCACATGATTTCTTCACTTTGATTTAGAATCTAAAAATCATACAAGTAGAAAGCAGAACAGAGGCCATTAAGGGTAGGGGGATTTGTTGATAAGTATAAAGTCACAGCTAGATAGGACACAGAAGGTGAGTGAATGAATAATGTTGTAATGTACAATAGAAGAGAGGATTTAAAATGTTCTCATCATGAAGAAATAATAAATGCCTGAGATACTGGATAAACTCAGTGTCCTGAGCAGTTCATTACACCATGTGTATATGTGCCAAAAGCATCATAGCCTATAGGGGAATATGGAAAATTAGTATATGACAATGAAAGAAAGAGACTTAAAAGAGAGAGAGGGAGAAGAAAGGAAGGAAAAGAGGAAAGAAGGCAGAAAGGGGGAGAAAAGCAGAGAATGGGAGGGAGAGAAGGAAATAAGGACGGCTTTACTGCTGTGCTGAGGGCTGAAGTACAGCAAGGCAACTGGATTAGTTGGCTACGTTGCTTACCTTGAGGTGTGCAAACTACCAGTAGGCTTGCTCTTCCCGAGTCCATTGGTAAAGAGCTTGCTACCCTGGACTCTCAGACTTGCAGTGCATGCTAGGAAGTTGGAGAGCTGGTTTTCATCACCTTTTTTTTAAAATATAAATTAATTGTCCATAATGAGTTACATTATTTAGTGGGCAAACCATGAGTTGTTATCCCAAATTCCCCAATTCCCCCCTCCCCCTCCCTGATCAGTTGGATATCCTCCTCCGTGGGCTGTCTGTATTAGTCCTTGTGGCAAGGGATCCTGGATATCCTAGTACTCAGCCTGGTCTTCCTGGCCCAAGTGTGTTGTTACTGATGGGTGCTATGCCTCTGGACCATCTCCCCCACCACGGCTCTCACAATCTTTCCACCCCCTCTTCCGCTCAGTTCCCTGAGTCGTGGTGGGTGAGTATTAAGGCTGTTTTAATGTTGCGAATTTAGGGGTCCTTGTGTCACAAATCCTTGGTTTCTGTCTCATTGGCCTATCCTGTGTTAATTGAATGGCTGTGGTTATAGGTCCCTTGTTCATCTGTCATTGTCTGCTGGGTTCCCTATGGATCCTCCACGATATGACTGTGGTGGCTCCTCTCTTGCCAGGATCTCGGCCATCGGCCTATGGTGGATTGGTAGGGTTAGATGGGCCACAGCTCTCTAGTTGCATCCTGAAAAACACAAACACATTTGGCTTATCCTGAGTTGGTTGAATGGCTGTGGCTATGGATCCCTTGTTCATCCCAACCTTCTCTGCAGGGTTCCATATGGATCCTCTCAACTCTTGCCATGATCTCAGCTTTTTGCCTGCTGTCGGGTGGTAGGGTTATATGGGCCACAGCTCACTTGCTATATCCTGAAAAATACAAACACAATCTCCATCGGAGAGTGAGAACAGTATAGGTTAACAAATACACAGCATTATGGATTACCTAGTTTCTATTTTTTGTCATCACCCTTTTAATTCACATTGGAGACCACTGACTCCCACTTACAGAAGTGAAGGGATCAATTCTTTGGACCCACACTCCTGAAAGGTAGTTTACCTTATCTCTATGTGAATCTCAAGTAATTTAATACAATTGTTAAAATTTTTCTTAATTTTTTTCTTTAGGGAGTATTTCCTAGTGTGATTAATTTGAGAGAAAAACAGCCTAAAGTTAGAACTTTGACTTAACATTCAGGGCCTCTAATAAATTCCTCTGCACTCTGATGAATTTTTAAATTGAACTTTATGTGACCCTACCCTTCCTTTTTCTGTAACCTTTAGAGGCCAAGGGTTCCCCTCCCTCCTCTCCAGTCTTAGGGAATATCTTCTTCCCAGAAGAAAAGTGCCTCCACTGATTTTGAGGGCCTTCTTTGACCTCTGGACAGCCCTAATCAACTTGAAATGAATGTATCCTTCTCTGTAATCCCATAATCCCATTCCTCACAATCCACTGCTCTTTCTGTTATGTTTCTGGAATGACCTAAGGTGGAGGGCATGACATCAGATGTGTATGTAGTGTTTTATTCTATTAACTGTTCCTCTTGACTGTTTAAATCCTGTCCCTCAATAAATAGTGTGCTCTAAATTTGATTAAGCTACACAGAACACAGTGTGCTAAAGGCAGCTCCATCCCCTGTCATGTACCCAACCTTCCTTCTGGAAGTCTCCCTAGAGCATAATCCTCTCAGATCCATGATTCTCACTTTGGCCTGGATTCATGTCCTTCTCTGTTCTTTCGATGTAAATGCTTCTCTGACCTTGTCTCACACACAGTCCTTGATTCTGTCTTCTCCTTCTGAAACTGTTGCCTTGGGGTACTGAGAGGTATGGGACATTTTCTGTTTAAAATCATCATTATCTCTTGTGGTTTAAAAAAATGTTTTACCATGATACATTAATGTCTTTATCACTTCAGCATGTGAATCTTACCTTACATAGAAAAAAAAATATTTCTAGTGCTGGGGAGGGAGAAATGGAAGGAAGGAAGGAAGGAAAGAAGGAAAGAAGGAAAGAAAGAAGAAAGGAATGAAGAGAGAGGGAGGAAAGAGAGAGGAAGGAAGGAGGGAGGGAGTGAAGGAAAGAGAGAAAACAAAAGAAAAGGAGGGAAGGCTTCCAAATATAGTTATGTATCTTAAGTGGGGAACAACCCTGCATTTGATCAGGTGGGTGGGTCCTCAATGAAATTATATCTTAATCTACTTTGTGTTGCTTTATCAAAATAAATTAGGATAGGAAATTTATAAAAAATAAAGACTTCAGGACAGGATATAGCTCAGTTGGTAGAGTGTCTACCTAACACGTAAGGAGTCTTGGGCTCAATTCCTAGCACCACTTAAACTGAGCATAGTGGTGTATGCCCATAATCCCTACACAGGGGAGGATCAGAAATTTAAGAACAGCATAGAATTTGAAGTTACCATCATATTTCTGGGACAAAAATACCTGGACAAAAGCAACTAATGGGAGGAGCGGGTTTATTTTGGTTTACAGTCTTGAGGGGACGCTTCATCATGGCAGGGAAAGTATGGCAGAGCAGAGGCTGGGCATCACATCTTGCCACAGCAGCTGGCAGAAAGCAGCAAGAGTGAGCTGAGCTAGCACTGGCAAATTGGGGTATAAGAGCTCAAAGGTCACTTCCAGTAATACATCTCCTTCAGAAAGGCTTCACCTCCCATATTGCCACCAGCTGGGGATCAAGTATTCAAAGCACATGACGCTATTTACACACACACACACACACACACACACACACACACACACACACACACACTACCACACTGTGTTACATGTGACCCTGACCCAAAAGCAAAACAAAAAAACTAAAAAAGACTTTTTCAGTTCACAGTTCTAAGGAGTACCATGTACAAGGTCAAGGGACCATATTGATCACACTATTTTTGCTGTTGGGGATCCTTGGCAGTGTCCAGAGGAAAATCACATGGAGAAACATATATGACCAAGAGTCACAGAAGAATCATTGTGGCTTTTATAATGGACTCACTTTTGAGCTGTCCCATTGATCCTTTCCTCTATGAGAGGGCAAGTCTTTCCAAGGGCTAAACCGATCAACTTTGGAAGTCCCACCTGGTCTCTTCTCTTGATGCCAAAGAGATGCAATCTCAATAGGAGCTTTAGTGGAGATATCTAAGCCACAGCACTTCTCAGAAGGAAGGCTGAGGGAATTGGATACAGAGAAGAATTGGACACTATGAAGAAGAAGCAGAATCAATGTGAAGGTTCTAGCTAGAAGACTGGAGTTATTTGACTAAAAATCAGCCTGCATGTCCTGGAGGAGGCAAGGACCCACTCTCCTCTGCACTACCCAGAGGTCATAAGATCCGACAGATGCCATCATTTTAGCTCTGTGATATCTGACTCTTACTTCTCACCTTCAGAATTATAAGAGAGTTTGGGTTGCTTTAAATATCCGTGTTTGTGGTAATTTGTTCCAGCAGCCAGAAATAACAAATACATCATCTGTTACTTCTTTTCAGATGACTGGATATTTTCCCCAATACTAATTGCCTCCTTCTAGTCTTACCACAACCCCCTTGATAAGCCACACTTCCACCAGCACCACAGGCATCATGATGAACACACACATTAAGAGCTGATCTCTGGTGTTATCTGAGGCATTTGTAAATGAACTTGGGGACTTCTAGTTAAGAAACAACTGAACTTACTAATTCGAGAAAGCCATCTTCCATGTCAAAAACATAAAAATGTTAAATAAAATATATTTCAAGAAGTCAAATCAAATGTGTACCTGAAACCAGAAACCCAGAAGGGACTAGTTCAGGTTCCCAGAGACACAGTATAAAGAAGATGCTGAAATCACAAAACCTGTGATGGAAAATAGACAGGATATGTACAACTTTAATACATACTTTATTGCCTGTGTGGGATGCAGATCAATTGACATCCTTTGTGTGTAGGACAGTTGAAATTTGCTCCCTGAGCACAATAAGTGGCCTATAAAATGTGGTCACTCAGAGAAAACTCTTCACTTCCTGACCTGAGCCAGCAGGGCAACGATAGCTCCATCCAGACCACAGAGAGGAAGGAAATAGAGATATGGGGGCTGAGGAGATGTCTCAGTGGGTAATGTGCTTGCCATGCAAGCATGAGGACCTAAATTCAGACCCCCCCCAGTTTCCTTGTAAAATTCTGAGTGAGGGAGCATGCACCTGTAACCCTTGTATTGGGGAGGCAGAGGCGGAATCTCTGGGCCCATTGGCTGTCTACTAATCTAGTCAAACACAGTGGGCTCTAATTCAGTAAGAGATACTGTCTCAAAAGTAAGGCAACAAAAGATGACAAAAGTATCTTCAACCTCAGACTCTGCATGCACACTCTTACCTACACACAAATGCATCAAGTTTTTGAAATAAAAGATTCTGGTCAGAACTGCAAAACTCAAACTTTCGTTGTATTAAATAAAATTAATTTAAAACCTATAAAATTCTTAACAATTTGGCAAAAGCCATAAGACTACCACCTCTTTCCAATGCTTGCATATCCCAGAGAACACCTCACAGAACAGAGTATATGGGGAACTGAACTCCCCATCTCGTCCCCAAGGCGAGGAAATAAAACTATGCAGAAAAGTCCAGTTGGCTGGAGTATGTAGGTATGTAGGTAAAGAAATATATAATGGTTTGAAAATATTGATTTCAAAGAAGAACTAAGACAGTTCATTTGGTCAAGTCTCCATTCAACAAATACCCTGAATGCTAGCAGTGGTCTAAGTAGTCTTGCAAGACCTGGGTAGATGCTATGATGAAGAAAAACTCTCCCAGCCAGCATGCATGAAGGGGGTGAGATAAAAACCTTCAAGTAAATGCATCATTCATGTCAGTTAGCGACAGTGCAGCATAGAAACACAGAGTAGGGGCTGGAGTCCATGGAGATATGGAGGCCTTCAAAGAGCCAGCCACAAAGCTCTTAGAAAGAATTGCTGACAGTCATATGAACAAGTGCAAATGTCCGGAGGTTGACACATACTTGGGCACAGGGAGAAACTAACTGCAAGGGAGTTAGGCTTGAACTAGTGAAACCATGAATCAAGAGGT
This sequence comes from Zapus hudsonius, assembly GCA_004024765.1. NCBI lineage: Eukaryota > Metazoa > Chordata > Mammalia > Rodentia > Dipodidae > Zapus > Zapus hudsonius. The sequence continues at coordinate 12,869 of PVHP010002173.1, read as the reverse complement.
GGCCAGAGATTTGCTTGCATAGGATCCTCTATGCCTAATAGACACATTTACTTATATTGTTAATTTTATCAGAATGTGGACTGGGATACAATAACTTCCATTTCTGAAGGAGCATTCTGGGTGCTACGTGAGGAGTCAACAGGAAGGAAGGGCAGGGGAACAGAAGGAAGGGGTGGCAAAGGAGGCCACATGTGTGAGAAAATGATCGTGTCATCCTGGCTTTACACTGTGGTGGCTTCTCTTAAGCGCCAACAGTGGATGCAAGAGAACTTTTGGGATCTAGGATGTGTCTTCAGTGATGCTGTTGGAATTTACTGATGTTTTGTTTCTCTGATGCAGGAGAGAAGGGAGTCAACGGTGTCTCCTAAGCTTCACTTGACACTAAGCAAAAGAAGGGCAGTGCATTTTCTCAGAAATGAAAATGAGCAGAGGACTCTGTGTGTGTGTGTGTGTGTGTGTGTGTGTGTGTGTGTGTGTGTGTGTGTGTGTGTGAAGGACTATACATTAGACCTGCAGGTGTAGAACAGGCATTTGCACACCTGCATCTACAGTTCAGGGGAACCATTGTGACAGGAAACTACAGCCAGATTTCAGAGCTCTTCTCATTACGGATGAAGAGGAGGAGATTAGCCCATCAAGGGAGACCGAGGATGAATTGGCAACAAGCCAGGAAGGAAAGGACAGAAGATATCCTAAAATCCATATGAAGATTGGGTTCTAAAGAGACTGTGGCCCATGAAACCAACATTTCCACACCACAGGTATAATCGGGGTAGGACTCAGGCAGCATGGATTATCTTGAAAGAAATGACATTTGGAGGGGGGTCAGCAAACACATGAGTATAATTCTGCCATACTGGTTGCTGCTTCCCAGTGAGGCCAGTGTGTGTATGTATGTGTGTGTGTGTTGGGGGGGGACCCAAAGAGAAGTTTGCCCCATATTCTCTGTGACTAAACACAGAGGTCTTTAGAAACTGTGCACCCCAAAACTATGGTGTCCAAAGAGTCCATAGGAGAGAGGAAGCAGGGGAAGTTATTTTCTCCATTTCACTCGATCTGCAAGTTTCTATTGCAAAGCTTGCTGGATGGCAGCAAGTCTCCTAGACTTCCCAGGAGCAGCCTCTGATTTCTTTAATGGCCCCTTGGGATGTGAGATCCTATGGCAGAGTGTAGTGTTTCATTGTTGTTTGGGAACTTGGGAAGAAGAATAAACTCCATGAAAGACAGTGGCAAAGGGCTTGCAGAAGAGCAGTAACAAAGTGACATTGGGTACACCCACTTCTATTCAAGTTCTTTCCAAAAACAGAGGACTGGCTCTCAGTGTGTGTGTGTGTGTGTGTGTGTGTGTGTGTGTGTGTGTGTGTGTGTGTGTGTGTGTGTGTATGTCACCTTCCCCACAGAGCAGAGAATGAAGGCCAGCATCCAGCCATTTTCAGGGTCTTCTTTAAGGTTTGGCCAGATACCTGGCTCCTGGTTCCAAGCCTACAGCTGATGACCTCACCCCATGTTTCCAGGAAATCTAGACCCTCACACGCTGACATTGATTAGGTTGGCCAGGGTTGCATACATGATAGGGTGACGTCGTTAGTTTTCCTGCACTTGTTGAGTTGCATTTTGTATAATTGCTCATTAGCAGTTGTTATTAAGCATGGGAAATTCAAGTGGTATCTCAATGAAGTAACCAACTAATTTATCCTTATTATGTAGAACTGATTCTAGTTCCCCATGTAAGCAGCACCAATTAGCTAGACCATTTCCTTTTTTTTTTTTTCCTTTTTATTTAAGCACTCACTTGAGGAGCCCAAATTAACAAAGTGGCTTAGCAGTTATACTTTCTTCTGTGGGATATTTGGCTTGTCCCCAGACATAATTCTCCACACACTCTGAACTGGAACTTTTACCTCAGTTTGGCTGAAGGTTGTACATATAGAAAGCAGGAGTTTACCAGCTGGCTACTGAGTGTTACACTAAGCAGATCCATATCTGTCCAAAAACCTTGGTTCCTGTACTCATGTGTCATCGCTACTAGAGAAACAAAACATAGACTAGTCACTGATGTGGCCTGCAAGGCAGTAGCCATACGGCTTGTCTCTTAGCTGGGTCTTTCGGGAGCTAATAATTCCATTACTGATGCTTCACACTGACTAGAGCTCCTCTCCTCCCTCATTGTTATAACAAGTGAGGGGTGGAAGGGGATGCTGGAAACTGAAGAGAGACTGTATGTAAGGCAGTCATCCATAAAACTGAAAGAATAAATCAACTAGCAGGTGTCCAGTGGCATCAGTGAGACAGCAGACTAAAGACTAGAGAACCCCATTCCACTAACAAAACATTACACACAGTAAGAGACATGCAAAAATGTCTTTTTTAAACCCTAAGAAACATATAAATATCTACAGTTAGGAAAACACATATTCAAATGGAAAGAGAATCTCAGCATTTTTTCTTTCTTTGTCCCCATGTCTTCATGGTCATCATTCAGTTGGAAATGGCATGGTGGTTGGTTGCCTTTCTCAGGAGGAAGGAACAGAGTTCTCCTGTTCCAGTGTTTTGGCTTGTCAGGTGACCTCAAAGCTTAGTACCCTGTTTCTGAGAAAGAACACAAGGACAGTAATATATCTCAGATGGAAGAATTGTAGAACCGTGGAAGCTGCAAGAAGAATGCAAGAACGTGGATGTTTGGGGCAGGAAGTTACTGACAGAAAAATAGAATGGGAAATCTCAGACCCTGAAAAGAAGCTAGCTTAAGTCTATTTGGAAAATTATAACATGAATGCCCTAATTGAAATTCGAGGATTATAAACTAAATCTCAAAGCTCATAAGTATATAAGGTTCTTACATAAGGGTAAATATAAATGAATATATTATAATTTGGTTTATAACTCTATTTTGCTTATTTTCTAGTCCAAATACTCAAAGTATTAAGATTACAAATAACAATAAACACATCCAATAAGGAGTCCAATATGAAGACGTATTTTTAATGGTGAGTGAGGAATGTAGTGTTGAGTATTTGTATGCCATTTAACATAAGTAAGTATCAGGTTGAAATGGATAATTTTACTTTTCAGCTATTATATTTAATCCACAATCTAATCACTAAGAAAAGATCTGCACAATATATCCAGGAGAAATTAGAACACAATTAAAACATGTTACTACAAAGAATAAATAGGGTATGAATAAATATAAAAAGAACATAAAATATAAAATAAGAATAAATAGCAAGTTATGAGTATTAAAATATAATATACATAACACACCAAGAGAAAATTACAATGTCTTTATCAGAAATTGCTATAATTAAATGGGTTGGCCTCTGATATCTAAACACATACATGAAAACAGTAAAAAATACAAGGGGAACAAAGATCCAACAACATAGGTAATCAAGACTCACATTAAGCCTACATATTTGCATTAGTTACAAATGAAAAGACAGTCCACAGGAACACTAAATAAAAGAGATCAGGATAATTATGCTAACATAAAAAATAGATTTTAGTCTTATGAATCTTATAAAATAGAATAAAAGACAAAAATGACACACGGGTCAATCCAACAGAAGACATAGTAGCTATAAACATGCATGTTCCAAAACTCAAAGGTCCAATATATATATGAAGCAAACATTGACAGAAATCAAAGGAGAACTAGATATAATAAAATTCAGAGACCACTGGCATGAAATGAAGTCTGCCACCAGAAGTAGGCTGAACACACTGCCTACTTGCTTGGAGAGAACAGCAAACCATGAAATGAGCACTTGTGCAATGGAGGAGCCATAGCTTGGGTGAGGCAATCAACAGCTTGTAATTTGTCCAAGTAATCCACTCAGTGACGGGGAGCCCCGTAACTGGAACCAGGGACTCAGGGCGAAAGGCACTGGGAACCAAGATCTTGGGATCCCAAAGAGAAATGCACTTTATAAGTGATTTACAAAGTGGTTACTAACAATAGAGTCTAGCCAATTCAGAAATGTTTATCTCAGTGAATCTACACTGATCACAATCTCCAATGGAGATTGTGTTTGTATATTTCAGAAGGCAGAGAGAGAGCTATGGATCCTCCAACCTTAACAACGATCCCAAGGCCAATAAGCCGATATCTGGGCAAGAGATGAGCCATACCAGATCTTCCATGAAGGATCATATAGAACCCGGCAGAGAGTGGTGGGATAAGCAAGAGACCTATAACCACAGCCAGTCAGTCAACTCAGGATAAGACAGACAGAAAGACACCAATGATTTTCAACACAACCTAAAGTTGAAGTTCAGAGGCCCCTAAGACCTCAACAATAAAGCAGCCTTAATACTCACTCACCGTGACTCAGGGAACTGAGCGGAAGAGGGGGCGGAAAGATTTTAAGAGCCACTCTGGGAGAACTCCCAGAGACATGCCCCCCCCCCCCCAGTAACAACATACAAAGGGGGTGGAACCGGGATGACTCCTAGGCTATCGATAATCCCCTACTCCATGGACTGATCCAGGCTACCCACAGAAGAATACCCAGAAGGATACCCAACTGATTGGGGACAGGGAGGAGAGAAATTGGGGAAATGGGGATATCAACTCATTATTTGTTCATTCAATGTATCTAATTATGGATAATAATAATAAATAAATAATATATATATACATATATATAATTGAAGCAAGCAAACCAAATATCCTATTAATAATGTGTAAAGCAACCAGATAGAATGCCAGTAAAGAAATAGAGATTTTATTCAGTATGGTGACACATGCCTATAATCCCAGCATTTGGAAGCTGAGACAGAAGGATCTGGAACTCAAGGCGAGTGTTGTCTGTATAGTTAAATTCCATTTAAAATTAAGTAAATAAATAAATGTCTATTTGACTCTAGATTAAAATTATAAATTATAAATAACAAAATGTTACAAAATATGTATTTGTCTCAAGAATTCTCACTCAAGATAAAACGCACATTAACTCACAAAATAAATAATAAAAATAAAATATATACTAAATTAATAAAAGATTTTCTTCTGGCTATAATGAAATGAACCCAGAAAAATCAATGGCAGAAAAATCACACAAATTTATAGAAGTTAAACCCAATAACTCTGAACATTCAAAGGCACAAAGCGAAATTTACAAAGGAAATTAGAAAATACCTTGACCCAAGTGAAAATGAAATAGAATTTAACTTATAGAATCAGCAGATAGTGCTGCTTCTGACATTTATAGCTATAATCTTACATTTTTAAATTGCCTAAAGTCAACAATGTGGATTTATTTGTTAAGTAATTAAAATAACTAACCAAACATGCATAAAGCTAATAAAGCTTCAGAAATAGTAGTGATTCCAACACTGACAAGTAAAATACAGGACAGAAGATAATAAAAAATATCAATAGAAGCAAGTACTGGTTCTAAGAAAACAATCAACAAAATTGACAAACTTCTAAGTAAAATGGATAAGAAAAAAAAAAAAACATCAAAGTAGAAGTAAGCCAATTTGGGAAGAAGGGTCCAGTGTGTGGGGATGAGGGACAAGAAACGATAATGGGAAATGAAAATAATCAAAGTCTTCAACAAAAATGTCAATAAAAAATTTTAAATGAATCTACCTATCTATCAATCAATCAATCAATCTATCTATCCATCTATATATATAAAGTAATTAAATCTAGAGGTAAAGGTGGGAATAGTTGCATTGATCTTAGAATAATCACAAAGATTGTGAGTAGTATTGTGATTTCAAGAAAACTAAGCAGAAGAGCCAAATTAAATGAAAAAAATTACAAGACCATAGAAAATACCAAGACTACATCAAAAGCAGAAAATGATTAAAAGCCTATAACTACTAAGGAAACTTAATCAACACTAACAATGTTTTAAATGAGAAAAGTAACCTATGTCTAATTGCTTCCTTAACTTTTACCACATATTTTAAAAAATTGCTAACCAGACTTAAAACTCACCCACCATGACTCAGGAAACTGAACAGAAGAGGTGGCAGAAAGATTGTAAGAGCTATGGTGGGGGAGAATATCTAGAGTCATAGCCCCCTCAGCAACAACACAATAAGGGGGAAAAACACTGGCTACTTCTTGTACAATTCATGACCCCCTACCCGATGGACTGATGCAGTATGCCCACCAAAGATGGTCCCCAGTGGTTTAGGGACAGGGAGGAGGGAAATGGGGGTACCATACGAGAAAGATCTCCTCATACAATATATCTAATTATTGACAATAAAGATGTTTAAAAAATTGCTAATCAATACTTACCAAATTCTTGCAAGAACCCGAAGAGCAAGACCACTTCATACAGCATTCTCTAAGGACATTAAAACTCTGACATGAAGGACAAAGACTCTACAAGAAACTGCAGGTCAGTGCTGCCTGTGAACCTCTAGACAGAGATCTTCAACAAAACATCAACAAACCAAATTCAGTAGTAAAGTAAAAGGATTTTGCAGTATGACTAAGTGGATCTTTTCCTTAGAAAATGCAGAAGTGGTTCAACATACCAAAATCAATCAAGCAGACATTCATAGAATATACATACAATGATAACCTCAATTGTTAGAAGAAAAAGTATTTTAAAAACTCAATATCCTTTCACGGATAAAAATAGCACTCTAGTAGGAACAGAAACTATCTCAACAAAATAAAGGCCGATATGAAGATCCCACTGTTACCATCATACTCAATCATGAGACACTGAAAGTATGTCTTCTCAGGTCAGGAACAAAACAGGAATGTCCACTTTCAACCTGTCTATTCAACATAGCCCTGGAAGATCTCATCAGAGCAGTGAGGCATGAAGAATAAATTAAAGGAGCTCAAATTGGAAGCAACATGCTAAAGTTATCTTTTATCAGAAAAGTGATTTTATATGTAGAAATTCCATGATTCATCTCTCTCTCATTCTCCTTTTCTTCCCCCCCTCTTTGTGTGTGTCTCACATGCACCTAAAATAACTAATAATTGAATTCAGCAAATTTCCAGAGCACAAAATCAATGTGCAAAAATCATTTGCATTTCTTTACAATAACAGGGAACAATCAGAAAAAAATCAGAAACCCATCCCATTTGCAATTTTCTAAAAATATTTAAGAATAAATTTAACAAAAGAGACAAAATCTTGAGCGTTGAGTATTACAAAATATTGCCCAAAAATTATAGGTTGTAATAGATGAAACAACAGCTTATTCTCATGAGTTGGAATAGTCACATTATTGAGGTCAATATTATCCCAAGTGACTTATGATGTAGCAACTCTAACAAAATTCTAAAGACTTGTTTTACACATACACAAAAGCTCATCCAAAAAAACATAGACTATCAAGAAACACCAACTCTCAAAGAAAATCATGAGAATGAACACATTTGGATGTCTCCCATTTTCTGACAGCAAGGCTTAAACAAAACCACAGTCCCCATACAACGTGACATATGGACCTAGTGAGAAACGCATCCAGAAATCAGCTTTGCCTATCTGGTCAGATGGCTTTCCATAAGTAAACCATAACAACATTTGATGGGAAAGGAAGATTGTTTTGTTTTTCTCAAATGATGATGACAAAATTGGACAAGCACATTAAAACAACGAAGGTATACTCCTGCCTTATACTATATTAAAATAAACTGAAAATGGATTAAAACTATAAAAGTGAGTTCTAAAACTATAAAATACTTAAAGGAAAATGTGATGGCATTGGATTTTTATTTTTTTAATTTTTTTTATTTTTTTGGTTTTTCGAGGTAGGGTCTCACTCTAGCCCAGGCTGACCTGGAATTCACTATGTAGTCTCAGGTTGGCCTCCAACTCATGGCAATCCTCCTACCTCTGCCTCCCAAGTGCTGGGATTAAAGGCGTGCACCACCATGCCCGGTGGCATTGGATTTTTAGAAATGACACCAAAAGATCAATTACAAAATTAAAAAGACTGAGTCGCCAAAAAAAAAAAAATAGTGTGCCAAAGAACATTATTAAAATGGTTTTAAAGAAAAGAGAGCTACCAACAGAATGGGAGAAAATATTTGAAAGCATATATCTAGCAAAGGATTAATAATCACCACACACACACACACACACACACACACACACACACACACACACGTAATTCTATAAGTCAACTACAAACAACCAAAGTAGTAAATGGGAAGAGGACTTAAATCCAAATTCTTCGGGAATGTCTAAAAGAGGCAGGGGAAAGGGACAGAAAAAGGGGGGAAGGAATACATGAAACTAAAATCAGTATGAACAGCTAGCTACCATAGAAACCTACTTCTTTAGCTGATAAAGGGAACATTGAAAAAGAAGAAACACAGCGACCAGCATGGGCATCTGGGCTAAAGAAAGCTGTACTCCCTGAAGCCATGGATTTTTGCACTGAATCCACGTGCTGGAGGTGGCTCACCCCACACAGTGAGGTGTTGGTTAAGGAGGCCAAGAAGCCTCCAAAACAATGTAGGCCATTGCAGAAATGTTTGGTTACTCATCAACATGAAATGACAAGACCTTATTGCTGAACTACCGCAGGCTGCAGTCACAGGACACCTAGAAATCAAGCTGGAGCTGCTAGATAGATGCCATAACACCAACACCGGAAGGCGCTATGCAAGCTGCTTGGAGAGAAAAGTCATCTACAGTCTGAACAAGCATTTGATCCTGCAAACTACTAAATCAACCAGCCGGGCACGAGGTACCCACAGGTGCAATACTGGCACATAGGTTATGGGGCAATTGACTGCTTTCTAATTGTATAAAAGGCCCTGCTCAGCGGGAGGAAATACATGCCTCATGCTAAGAACAGAGTCAAAACCCAATGGCATGGAATGTCATTGACCCATAAAGAAGCTTCCTCTGTCCTTTGGCTAAACACTAACATTCTGTCCAGCAAACCAACTGCCAAGTTTATATTTAAACCCTTTGATTAATCCTGATCTCACTTTTGGTTAGAGAACCTTCTTTTTTACAGATATCAATATATACCAGGAAGACCCAAGACATCAAAGTGACAAGAAGAGGTAACCCAGGGCTTAGCACTGGACAAGTCACCTCTCTCAGGAACACTGAAGAGGTGATCACGGAGAGAATATTTGTGTTGTCACTGCTGGCTATGGAGATGGTGGTAGACACTAAGGAGACTGAAAATTCATTCAAGTAGAAAATAAAGACTGTTAAGAGCTCAAACACTAAAAGTGGCTTCTAAGATGCCCTAAAAGGCTTGAGGAACATTCCAGAAGAGGAGGCAGAAGGAATGTGAGAGTCACAGAGGGTATAAGCATACTGTGGGACACTACTCTCCTCTTGACATGAACCTACTGGTACATTTATGACCCCATGATGGTTACCCATATCCTCAGAAGACCAGCATAGTTCTGCGCCCTCAGCATTATGATATCGAAGAAGGAGGAGGACACAAAGAATGAGACAGCAGGACTGAGGAGGTCCTCAGGGAGTGGGGCTGGACACCGAAAAGGAAGGGGACAAGGAACACCATCAAATGACTGTACATTCATATATATTACAGTCCTCAATAAAAAAAGAAATATAAATGATCAGTCAATAAGCCAAGGAGAAGGTACTTAGCATCTGCTAATTACAAGAGAAATACAGATGGAAACCATAATGAGATACCATTATACATGCCTTAGGAAACAAACAACGACTACAAACTCAGAAAACATTAGTGAGGGCGGAGAGAACTGGGGGCTCTAGTGGGAGCATAAGATGACCTAACTTCTGTGAGGACCATGCTGAGGTTCCTCACAAAGTAACAGAGAACATCATCATGCATACACACAACACACTCATAGAAGTGACAATATAGGAACAAGCCAAATGTCCACCGGAAGATGATCGCATAAGGAATATGTGGTAGAGAAATATATTGAGATATTATTCAGCCTCGAAAGGGTGATTCTGAAGTATGTTACAACATGGATGAACCTTAAAGGCACCATTCTAAATAAAATCAGCAAGTGCTACATGATTCTATGTGAGCTGAGGTAGAATTGTTACAGAGACAAGTTAGAATGGTTGCTGTAGGAGCTGGTGGGAAGTGAAAGGAGGAGTCACTTAAGTAGTAAAATTTTCAGTATGGAATTAAACAGATTTTTATCATGGAATGATTAGAGGCCCTGGGAATGAATGGAGGGGATGGTGGTACTATAACATGAATGTATTTAATGCCACTGAACTATGCACTTAAAAAACAGTCAAAATGGTAACCATCATGCTGTAGTTGTTTATAACAATAAAGAAATCTTTTAGAGAAACAGAGAAAGATTTCTATGTAAAGCTTCACTAATGTTTGTGATTATCAATATAAAATAATGTCATATAGCAGACTTTATCCATTACTCTGGTGACTTTTATTCAGAAGAAGGTACAAAAAGAAAGATATAGTCTCTTTTCCAATTCTTTTTCTCTCCACAACTCAAAGGCAAGAGCCTTGATAAGAAAATTCCTATGCAGTAACAGAAGGAAACCTCCAGTGCTTTAGAGCTGAATTCATGTTCCAGCAAGGCACTGTTACTGTGAAAATTTTTGTTTTATTATAACTGTTTATTGATAGCTTCCATAATTATTGAAAAGAAACCATTGTCATCCCTTCCCCACCCTCCCCATATCTTCTTCCCCTCTCAATTAGACTGTCTTTTATATTTGATGTCATCATCTTTTCCTCCTATTCTGTAGGTCTTGTGTAGGAATTATCAGACACTGCACGGTCATGAATATCAAGGCCATTTTGTGTCTGGAAGCTTGCTCGCATTATAAGCATTCCTACCCTTCTTTTGGCTCTTAACAATCTTTCCACTACAATCTTTTAGCAATAGACCCTGAGCCTCTGGAAGTGTGATAGAGATGTCCCAGTGCTGAACACTCCACTGTCATTTCTTCTCAGCACTCTGGTGCCTTTTGAGTTACCCCAGTGGTCACTGCCATCTGAAAATGAGAAGCTTCTCTAGCCAAAAGTGAGAGTACCATTATTATGTGGGTATGCACATTAATAAAAGGGCTTATAAGGCAGTTTGTTGGGCATAATATATGTAATTGGCCATACAACAGCAGGCATTATTACCTTGGGGCTCATGACCTCCTTGCCATATGTTTTTGACTAGGTCTCCAGTGCAGGCTGGTATTCCCTTCAGTGGAGTGGGCCTCCAGTCCAATTAGAGAGCAGTTGATTTCCCCCACAATACATGTGCCACTATTGCACCAGTTGGCACATTTGGCCTGGCTGGCCAGTCTTAAGGCTTTCAAGGCCCACTGCTGCTCACCACTGTCAATGACTTCTCTCTCCCATAGGGCTGCATTCAGCCATAGATAGCTTTTACCAGCTTCCTGTCAGCTCGTTAACAGGGAGGAGGTTTCCAGCTCAGCTTGAACTTGTATTCTTAATGGCCAGGAGTCCAAGCATATGTAGTCTTCAGCAATAGGGTCTTACCATCTCATTCTGGTGGGCAACCAAGAGCCTTAGTAATGGCCTGTAATGATTTGGGTACCTCAGGAAGCTCCCTGGCCAAGAACTTGCTGGATGGTATCCCATCCCTGGCTCTGAAGTTTTCTTATAATTATGAATGGCTATTGGATATGCCATTATCCAAAGAAGTAGGTTTCCATATGACTTATTCGAAACCTCTTAAATTTTGATTATCCATCCATCTACCCCTCCTTTACTCAATCCCTTCCCCTGACCCCACTTAAGCCATTGCACCCCCAGGAATCTGTTCATTTACTTGCATATATACAACATCCTCCCCCTTAGTCAAAGACAGCCTCTTTAACAAATGGTGCTGGGAAAACTGGATATCTATATTAAGAAGGATGAAAATAGATCCTTACTTCTCTCCATGCACAAGAATAAAGTCCAAATGAATCAAAGACCTTAATATCAGACCTGAAACTCTGAAACTGCTAGAGGAAAAAGTAGGGGAAGCACTTCAACATATTGGCCTAGGCAATGACCTTCTGAACATAACTTGCTCAGGAAGTAAAACCACTAATCAATCATTGGGACCTCATGAAATTAAAAAGCTTTTGCACAGAAGAAAACACCGTGAATAGAACAAAGAGGCAACCTACCCAATGGGAGAACATCTTTGCCAGCTATATATCTGACAGAAGATTAATATCCAGGATTTACAAAGAACTAAAAAAATGCACTATGGAACTGAATAGAGAGTTCTCAAAGGAAGCAATATAAAAAGCCTATAAACATCTAAAAACATGTTCTACCTTTTTTGGCCATCCAGAAATGCAAATTATAACTACTCTGAGATTCCATCTCACTCCTGTCAGAATGGCTATTATCAAGAAAACAAATGGCAATAAATGCTGGTGAGGATGTGGAAAAATAGGAACCTTTCTACACTGTTGGTGGGAATGTAAACTGGTACAGCCATTGTGTAAAGCAATGTGGAGGTTCCTGAGACAGCTGAAAATAGATTTACCATATGAACCAGCTATAGCACTCCTGGGCATATATCCTAGGGACTCTAGTCAGTACCTTAGAGATAGTTGCTTTTCCATGTTTATTGCGGCTCTATTTACAATAGCTAGGAAAGGGAACCAGCCTAAATGCTCCTCAGCTGATGATCGGATAGTGAAGATGTGGTGTATTTATATAATGGAGCTCTATTCAGTAGTAAAGAAATATGAAATTATAAAACTTTCAGGGAAATGGATGGATCTGGGAAGGATTATACTAAGAGAGATAACCCAGGTCCAGAAAGTAAAACACCGCATGGGTTCTCTCATATGTGGATTTTAGCTACAAATGTTTAGACATGTATGTGAGCTGGAGTAAAAGTCAGTAGTAGAGGGCAGAAGGCTAGGTGGGAAAGTTTTTACACGTACTTGTACACTTACTTCAATATGCAA
>PVHP010002172.1:0-93974 GCA_004024765.1 Zapus hudsonius | reverse complement strand
ACATCACCTCTTTGCCAACCTTAGTTGGACAATAGCAGCAGGAGAGTGAACCCAACTGGCAAGGGAGACCTGGCTATAACACCCCTAAGCCTACCCCTATCAACACCTCTAGCAAGGCTTCACCTCCCCAATTGCTACCAGCTGGGAACCAACCATTCAAACACATGAGTTTATGGGGGACACCTAATTCAATCCACCACATCATTGCCCCTTCCCCTCATAAACTGATGACCATCCATGATGTAAAATGCAATGTGTTCAGTCCAACATTGAAAGTCCTCATAGTTTTTTCAATGTCAGTACTGTTCAGACATCGCTATAGGAATAACTATGAGTTGTAAACCCAAAAACTTAATGGCACAGAGTAAACATTCACAGTGCAAAAGATGGCATTGGGCATAGCTAAGAAAGACTGAATTAATGCAAGATCTAAAGCTAACAGGGCAGACATCAAATCCTGTAGCTCTAAGTCTGACATCTGTGACCAGTAATGCATTCTCTGTAATTCCATTTCTGATCCTTCTGGGCTCTCACAGCCTGGGGAACAATCCATCCCAATCCAGTAGCTGTCCCACTGTCCTGGCCTATCAGTAAAATCCTGGGGTCTCTACTGTGGTTCATCCATGCCGAGGCTTCATTGAGTTTCCACACAGGCATTCTAACACTGCTTCACATTGTGCAGTGGCTATTAACAAAACAACATTGTATTATGTCGTCTCAGGCTGGCCTCAAACTCACAATGATTGTGTTATAAATTGAATGATCCTTTCCTGCATTTTGTTATACTCCCATAGTACCAGTAGGTTACCAAATTTGTTAATTCAAGGGGGAATAAAGCTTACTTTGAAGAGTAAGACATTCCTTCAGCATTCGGGCCCAATGCAGAACTTTCAGCACAGAGCTGCTGGCCCAGTCTCCGTGGTGGTGTCATAGTCAGCCACACGCCGCTGGGATGAATCTCCAAACCATGCACGATTATGGGAGGAAAATATTTATTGAACAGATCCAGGGGAAGAAGTTAAGGGAAGGCTGGCCCCCTTTCACAGAAGCAAGCAGAGACAGAGACAGAAGCCCACCACCAGCACCACAAGCAAGCACACTCCAAAACTAGCAAAAGGAACTCCAGGCTTGAGCTCAGACTACTTTTTGTATATGTAAAGCTAGAATTCCAGACCCACCCCAGAAATACCTTAGGGCTGAACCCTAGGATCTGGCCAAGGTGACACACTTCCTCCAGCCAGAACTGGCTGGAGACAATTAACAATTTTAATAAACCCTTAATTCTTTTGGGGGACATTTATTCAAAACTACCACAGGTGGTAATCTCTCAAACGATGACAGCTGAATGGGCACCATCTCCAGCCTCCAGTGCCCTATCCATCTGCTCACACCAGTTCATTTCTATGCAGTGAAGCCCTGCACAAGTTCTCATGACATAGGCTGAATGCAGCAAGCCTCTCTCTCAAATTGCTTCTAGCCCAGTCTGGACAAAGTTGTTTTCTTCCCCTCATAAACCAACTCTCACAGTCCATAGATCTTACTGCATTCAGGTCTTTTTACCTATGACCAGATGGCCCATCAAATTCTGCTTATAGCACTGCAAGGTGCCTTTTTGTCCAAGGTTTCAAAATCTTCCACCTTCCTTCTGCACATCATTTCCAAAAGGCCAAAGCCATAGTTAGGTTTCCAGCAGCAACAACCGTACTTCTCTGTATCAGTTTTTCTAGTCACCTTATTGCTGGCCCAAAGCTCTCTAGCAAAAGTAGCTTATGGGAGGAAAGTATTTATTTTGGCTTACAGTCTTGAGGGAAGCTATATTATGTGAGGGAAAAGATGGCATGAGTAGAGGCTGGACATCACCTTTGCCACAGCAGGTGGAAACAGCAACAAAAGAGTGAGCCCAGTTAACACAGGCAAGGTCGTGGCTAATAAACCTCAAAGTCTGTCCCGTAACACACCTCCTCCAGCAAGACTCCACCTCCCAAATTGCCACCAGCTGGGACCAAGCATTCAAAACATGTTTGTGGGGGACATATAATTCTAACTGCTACATAGTTCAAGTAAATTTATTTACTTCTTGGTTATGTGATTCAACTTGCTGTTTGTCTTTTCTTTCATGCTAAGCCTTTGAAGCTGCTGATTTTTTTCTTTTTTCTTTTTGGTTTTTCAAGGTAGGGTCTCGCTGTAGTCCAGGCTGACCTGGAATTCACTAGGTAGTCTCAGGGTGGCCTTGAACTCATGGAGATCCTCTTACCTCTGCCTCCTGAGTGCTGGGATTAAAGGCGTGCGCCACCACGCCTGGCGCTGCTGAATATTTTTGGCTGCATTTATTTAAGTATTGTAAAGTTTTAGGAGTAACTTGACTGCTTATTCATTTAATCAGCATAATTTGATTCCTAACCTTATGCAGACATGTCTCCTTCATAATCTAAAAAAATATGCATGAAAAATGTTTCTTTCAGAAATAGTTTAATAGATAACTTTATAATTTGACTGATAGCATTGTCATCAAATATGACTTGGAGAATACTCAGGTATATAATTATAAAATAATTTAAAGTTATAACTTTATAGGAGCTTATATTTTTTTAAGAGTTGCTCCATACTCCTAAGGCATTTGAAAACACTCTTTTAATTAGCATACTACATAGCATGGGAACTGCCATTTGGGCTTGTGAATAAACCTTATGTTTTCCCCTCCAGCATTTTTCTAGCAGCAGAGCCCTTGAAGTGTTGGTTTTGAATGGTGCATCAATTTGTACCCAAATGAAAGTGATGAGACTATTCACGTCTTGCTGACTTCATGTTCCTTTCTTCCAGATGTCAACCTTGCCAAGAAGAGCAAAAAGCCAGGCCCAGACTGTGATCTCCAAAGATGAATTTTCTTACTTCTCGGGGCTGTAAGCATACTGATTTAATTTGTTAGTGGAGGAACACTGAATGCTTTAAGGAATAATGCATTCTGTCACTTATAAACTTAAGTTAGTTAAGTGGAAGAAATCTATCTCATCTCCTCACATAAGGACCATTTGTTGAAATCATGCTGTGTTCCAGGACTTTTTTTTGTTGTTGTTGCAGATACTGTCTTTTACTTTGTAAGACACTTAGTGGCCTACAAACAGATACCAGTAGCATCCATTCTTGTTTTAATAATAAAAAATGACTTTATACAATGCCAAATGTGCCAGGGTTCAAATCATCCCCAGTTGAGAATCTTTGCTATAAAGTACTATCCAATATTAAGAGATGAGTGGTTAATTTTAGGTAAAGTAGATCTTCCATGTGACCCAAATACACCACTGGGTATTTGCCTGAAGGACTCCAGATCACCATATTACAGACATACTTGCACAGTAGTGTTTATTGTCACACTATTCAAAATAGTTGGAGGTAAAAAACTGAGATGTATTAGTAAGAAAAGTATACAGAGAAGAGGAGATAGGGCTGAGGGTTAGAAGAGGAGATAGGGCTGAGGATTAGATTAAGACTCCAGAGATTCTAGCATTTAAGTTGAGGAGAAAAGGGAACTGTGGAGAAACTAAGCAAGTAGGAAGAAAACCAGGGAGCTGTGTGTTTCCAGAGGCCTGCAGAGGATGTGCTCTAATGGGTGAGTGCCAGATGCTGGTGAGATCGCCTGTGACAGAAACTGCCTTCCCAGAACTGCGTTATGTATACCAGATACCCATCCTTATGCTTTCTTTATAATAATGGAAGGCTCTCTGCTTTTGGCAACATGCTCATGTGAAGTTGGATTAGTTAGCACTCCTGCTTTATAGGTGATGAGACAGACCAAGGTAGGAAGATGCCATCCTACTCAGTTTTTTTTTTTTTTTAAATACTTATTGTCCATAATGAGTTACATTATTTAGTGGGCAAACCATGCGTTGTTATCCCGACTTCCCCAATTCCCCCCTTCCCCATCCCTGATCAGTTGTATATCCTCCTTTGTGGGCTGTCTGTATTAGTCCTTGTGGCAAGGGATCCTGTATATCTTAGTACTCATCCCGGTCTTCCTGGCCCAAGTGAGTAGTTACTGATGGGTGCTATGCCTCTGGACCGTCTCCCCCACCACGGCTCTCACAATCTTTCCGCCCCCTCTTCCGCCTTACTCAGTTTTAAGTTTTTTTTTTTTTTTTTTTGGTTTTTCGAGGTAGGGTCTCACTCTAGCCCAGGCTGACCTGGAATTCATTATGTAGTCTCAGGGTGGCCTCGAACTCATGGCAATCCTCCTACCTCTGCCTCCCGAGTGCTGGGATTAAAGGCATGTGCCACCACGCCCGACACTCAGTTTTATAGTAGGAAGGAACCATGGTTCCCTTTTTCTTTGGGGGTGGTGAAGCTTGAGACAAGGAAGAGTGCCCTATGGGATCCTGGATTTCTCCTTTCTAATTCTAATTCATTTCCAATCCACTGCTTACACGTTCCAGTGTTTTGCTTATTAGTCTTGGGCTTCATTTCTGAAGAGATCTCACACGGAGGCTATCTGTGGTGTCACATGTCCTCAGTATGCTGTCCTAGAACATAATTTAGTTAAGAATTCATCCTGTTCAAGAACCCAGGCATCCTTAGTCACTAGTCTCAGTGAGTTTCCCACCCTGTGGCTGCTTCAGGGCACTGTTCACGTTCTCAACAGACTTCACATTCTCTGCTCTTGCTGTGAGTGTGATGCCAGGTTGTTGGAAATGTTCTGTTGCTGTGCCAGATCTGTCTTGAGGACTGTGAAAGGAAAGGAAGGGTCAGTAAACCACTGGAAGACTCTTGGTACTGTCTTTTCATGCAATTGAGAGTGTTTTCAGAACCACTCACATTTCTTTCATTGAATTATCTAATACAGTTTAACAACTTTGGTTAGCACGTAGGAACTTAGGTGCTTTTCACTGGTAAAATAAAAAAGCTCACATCGACTCTGATGTGACATGACCCAGTAAGTTAAGGTAATAAATGATTTCCTTTCATAAAGGTGTATGTGTGTGTGTATGTGTGCTCATGCTAGCTGGGGTAGAGAAGAATGGACTGATCTCTGATTTCCAATGAATGATGGGAGGAGGGTATTTTTACAATTTTTTTCCGTGGTAGTGTCTAGCTTTAGCCCAGGCTCGCCTGGAGTTCATTCTGTAGTCTCAGGCTGGCCTCAGACTTAGATTGATCCTCCTACTGTAGCTTCTGGAGTGCTGGGATTAAAGGCATGTGCAACCAAACTCGGCCTTACATAGGTTTTTTTTTTTTTTTCTTAAATATAAAAATATGGAACGCTTCACGAATTTGCGTGTCATCCTTGCGCAGGGGCCATGCTAATCTTCTCTGTATCGTTCCAATTTTAGTATATGTGCTGCCGAAGCGAGCACTACATAGGTTTTTTGATCATCTATTGTTTCAATTCTTAGCAATAGCTGTTTACATCCTCAAACTTTATCATTTAAAAAGCATATCTTTTTTTGAATGGTAAAAATTTTGTTTTGTATTTTTGTTTGTACACTTTTAAGTCTGTTATTATATATTTGATATAAAATATAATTAATATAGACGTCTTTAACAGTGCTCCTCGTTGTTGGGACAAATATCCAACCACACACAGTTTGTGGGAGTAAGTGATTTATTTCAGGCTCACAGATGCAGAGGAAGTTCCATTAATAGCAGAAAAAGCTGGCTTTCATTCATAGATCCAAGCAAGATATCCCACCAGCAGCCAGCACCACCAGCAAGCACAAACTGCCAGAGAGCAAACTGTTCTACACACACCTTTGGGCTGAAATGAAAATCTGCCTTCCAAACGCGCCTTAGGTCTAGACCCCAGGATCTGCCCTCAGTGGTGTCTCTATGATACAAGCTTAATTTAAATAAAACACCTGAGTCTATGGAATCATGCATTCAAATTATAATATCCAAATGACCACAAACAGCATTATTCATATTTCTTATGTTTTTATAATAACTTGGAGAGGAATAGTAATTATTTCTATTTTATAGAGATAACTGAGTGTGGGCCAAGGTAGTACAAGTTATGTCAAGAGGTTTTGAATAGATGTGACGTTGGTCTCTTCTTTTAGTTGTGTGATTTGGGGCTAATCACTCTGTGCTGTAGTTTTCTCATAAGATATGGAATTTCTTGTAATATATGACCCTTTAAAAAACATTTATTTATTTATTTGAAAGAGAGAGTGTGTATGGGTGTATCAGGGCCTCTTGCCACTATAAATGAATTCTGGATACATGTATCACTTTGTGTGTCTGGCTTTATGTGGATACTGGGAAATTGAACCAGTATCGGCAGGTTTTGCAAGCAAGCACTTTAAACCACAGTCAACTTATTCCTAGGTCATCTGCCTCAGAAGAAGATGACAAGGAAGATAGTATCTGGGAACCCCAAAAGAAAGTTTCCAGAAGCCAGAAGCCATCTGTGCCCAAAGAATCCAAACCAAAACGGGGCCCTCGGGTGAAGAAGAGCACCCTGCAGATGAGAGATGGCTATGCAAGTGTGGCTGTTAAGGAGGAGCTGGTAGGTGGTGTCACAGCTTCCTTCTCATTGCTGGGACAAAAGCAGAGCAGTTTAAGGGGGGGAAGGGTTTATTTCAGCTTAAAGTTTTTAGGGGATGTTTCATCATGGTGGGGGAAGCATAGAGGATCAGGCAACCAGGGTATCACGTCTTGTTACAGCAGCAGGAAGGAAGTGTTCTGAGCGAGCTAGCTCTGAACACCCAGTGGGCTGAATTACTAAACTTCAAGGCTTGCCCTCAAGTGGCACACCTCCTTAAGCAAGGCTCCACCTCCCAAAGCCTCCACAGCCTTCCCCAGTTACCATCAGCAGAGACAAAGTATTCAAAACACACCACCACAGCCAATATGGCAAGAGGGGAATGTTTCTTTCTCCTGATAGGGTGAAGCATGTAGACAGCAAAACCTGAGGGCACGTCTAGTCATATGATCATGAAATTACTGTATTTCCTTATCCGCTTCCTTTTTCCTTTCCAAGGAGGGCATGGCAGTGTTAGCAAATATCTAAGAGCTTTTTGTTAGCCAGGCAATACGCTCAACATTTCCCTCTGAGATCTTACTTTTTATCCTTGCAGCAACACTGAGGGCATGGGGAGTTGTTATCCTGATTTTATGGATCAGAAAGCTGAGTCTCACAGAAGAGATAGTAAGTGATGAAACTGGGTTTCTAAGTCAACATTTCAGAAACTGATAAACCTCTCAAGGGTATTTGTATATTAGCCATGTTCACAAGTGTGATGTATATAACCCTGGTTTAATAATTAATGTTTTGAAATAGTCATCACAAAGACTTGAAATTCCTATGGCCAGCATTTTTTCTCCTTAGAGGCTGAACTAAGTAGGGAATTAAATAATCAGAAATTTTTTGATGAGCATGGACTGAGAATGAGAGAATTAGCTAAGGTCACTTGAGTTTATGGAATGCCTACTGTGGTCTTCGCACTGTGGTGTCACAGTGGCAGTTGAAGTTTTGATTGCATGGAGTTAAGATAGTTGAAATGTCCATCTCACAGCAGGATCTCCTACCATTGGGACCAATACTGAATCATATTTGTTGTTTGAGTTAAAATATTTTTATTAATTTATTTGCAAGCAGAGAGAAGAAAGAGAAAATGGGTGCTCCAGGGCCTCCAGCCACTGCAAACAAACTCCAGATGCACACAGCACTCTGTGCATCAGGCTTTATGTGGATACTGGGGAGTCAAACCTGGGTCGTTAGGCTTTGTAGGCAATCACCTTAAGGGCTGAGCCATCTCTCCAGCCCTGTATTTGTTTTTTTAAATAATTATTTTCTGTTTCTCTGTGATTGATAATTCCTTTTATGATTGACTCATTCTTTAGCTACACCAATTCATTTTATTGGGTTATTATCAACTTTCAGAGGCTCAGCATCATTTTAATCTTGATATCTTTGCTCAGATCTATTATGTTTTGGGGAAAAATGAACTGCCCAGAGGGCTATCTAATGTGTATCATTTTCAGGTTTATGTGTGGTGGTGGTAGGTAGGTGTTGCAGTAGTTCTATATACTTATTACCAGTAATTCTGGAAAAAATATTTGATATACAGTTAAATTTTGATTGAAGTTTACTTTGGGAGTTATTTGTGCTTGTAGGCAATGCAATAGGCTAGGTAGAGAAACTGAGGTCCTGGAAGGCAGGCTGTTTATCTATCTGCCCCTATCTTCCCAGTGCCAGGTCTTCCTCCTCCTCAGGTGAGCTGGCCTGCTGGTGGTGGGCAGTGGTAGAGCAGGTTGTTTCCTGGATACCTGGGTAGACTACTGGACAGATTCCCATTGATGAAAACAGATGCTGGGCATGGTGTTACACACTAGTAATATTAGCACTTGCAAACCTGATGCAGGAGAATTACTGTGAGTTCAATAACAACCTGGGCTACAGTGTGAGACCATCTTGAAAAGCAAACCAGGCACTGAGGAGATGCCTAGGTGTGCGAAGTGCTTGCTGTGTAAGCATGAGGACCTGAGATCAGCTCCTTATCGACCAGGTAAAATGCCTGGCATGGTGGCTCATGCCAACACTGGGGAACTGAGATAGGCAGATCCCTAGGGCTCACTGGTTACCTGGTTCATTGTGAGACCCTATCTCAAAAATCTAGGTGGAGGCGACTGAAGAGGACACCTAACTTTGCACACATGTGCATGAGTACCCTCATGCATACAGAAGATGCGTACATCCCAGCAGTGCTGCCAGAGAAACCAAGTGAAAGCTGTACACAGGCACTCCTGCATCTCTTAGTACCTGGGCCAGCCCTACTCAACATGGAATGTGAATACCTGGAAGTGTGGACCACTGGAGTGTTGGAACTTGATACTTTCATGTTTCTGGGTTTTGGCCTTATCCCCCCCCCCCAATAGTAGAACTTTCTGACCCTTTTATATCTGAGTTTCATTTATATACAGGAAAGGGGAACTTCACCCAGTGCTGTCCTGTGGTTCTTAAAGCTCCACATAACTCTGGGATAGGTTGATTAATCTTCTATTCTCTAATGATAAATCCTTTCCTATCCAAAAATTTTAGTAATAAATACAATCTTTCATACTTGGTCAGTTGGTTTTTATCTTCTAATTCTCCACACATTGTCTTTGTGTTTTGGTAGGACACGTCTATAGCTGTTGCTGATGCTGATTTGGAAGAGAAAAAGAATAAACTGGATTCTGCACAGACTCTGAAAACGGCAAGGACAAAACGGAAAAAATCAGCTCAGGGGACCAAAAAGCTGAAAGTTGGGGAGGAAGCCAGCCAAGCCAGTACTGCAGAGGGTACGGGTGGAAGGAGCAATATGGAGACACCATCAACTAGCTCCATGAGGGAAGGTGTGTGCACAGAAGAGGATGCAGATGACATCACCTTGGATGAGCCCGCTTTAAAAAGAGTGAAGACTGAAGCATGTCCTCAGGGGCAGCCTGTCAAGCTTCCAGTGGGTGCCATCAGCATCAAGGAGGAGGTAGAGATGAACTGGGACATCGTGCAGGTATGCACAGCCATTTCCTGCCCCTTTAGGCACCTCAGTTCCTTTCTTTTTGACCAGGTTGTGCTGGCTGAGGAAAAAAAGGGCTGGAAATTTTGGATTTTTTGTTTTGCAAGTGATTTTTGGAATCTAGCTTTGGCCCCTGGTTTTCTTAAGTATTTTGTATTTTGGCTCATTATTATCAGTTCTTTCTCTAAGAGCTATGACCACAGTCAAAAATGAGTGCCACCAGAGAAACAAAGTCCCCTTCCTCTCCTCTGTCTACTCTTCTGACTCCTGGCAGTGAGATTAGTCTCTCCTGGTATTGGAAGGGACACATTTCGTGGGGGGCAATAAACTGTCTAGGTAAGGCTAGGAAGGACAGCAGGAATCAACAGATCTTCCTTCAGAAGGGGAGAATCCAAATTGCTGTTTAGGGGTGATTCTGAGAAAATCCTCTCAACTTGACTCATTAGTCACTGAGCTTTGATGTTAATTTTTTTAAGATGCAGATGCTGCTGGTTGATCAAAGCTGTGGTGGGTTTGTGAATATTGAGATGTTTTCTTCCAATTGCAGAAATGGGAATTTCCATCAAGTGGTGTAGATTCTGGACATTTTGGGAGAAGGTGGTTCTCTGGATTTTTGACAGCTTGAGGACAGTGTGAAGGCACTCTTATATTTGTTATCATGCTCAGGAGGAGAAGGGAAGCAGTTTAAGACTTTGTAATTTTTCATGAAAATCATATTGCTTTGTGTACAAATTGAATTTTGAGAGGGATTTTGGCCAGTGTGACTTTGAGTAATTTATTTCTTGGCTTAGTTTTTGTCTATGAGAGTAATAATGATATGCATTTCATATAATTTAAATTAAAATGTGGAGTGTATATTTAGAGCATAATAAACCCTACCACAGGTATTAGTATTAAAAAAGTCATAGGGCTGGAGAGATGGCTCAGCGGTTAAGGCACTTGCCTCCAGTGCCTAAGGCCCCGGGTTCAATTCCCCAGGACCCACATAAGCCAGACCCACAAGGTGGTAGCCCTGGTGAATTCTCTCTCTCTCTCTCTCTCTCTGTCTTTATCTCTATCTCTCTCTCTCTCTTTTTGCGCGCGCGCTCTGCTTGAAAATGAATAAATAAAATATTTTTTTAAAAAAGTCATAAAACACTTCTCTAAGTCTTAGGGGTTCAAAACCCTCGACTTCCTTTAAAACAAGCACACCTTGCTTTTATTCCCATCTATCTACAAGCTAACTTAAAAGTGTTAAAGCAACCAGTGTGAATAGTTTAAAAGTAAAGAGCATTCTTTCTTTCTTCATCCCTAAGAATTCCTCCCTAGTTTTCTTTGTTTGCCTCTTTTTTCTAAAGCTCAGTCTCTGATAGGGTATTTTAGGTGGTACCTCGTCATTTGCATTTCTAACAAGTGTTTATATGACGAACTAACTCATGGGCTCTCAAAACGTAACAGCTACAAGTTGACTGAACAACTGAAAGGGACCAATGATCAGTTGTTGAATCGATTCCTTCCCAGCAAAGGATAAAGTTTACTTTTTGTATAATTAGCATTTAGCCCTACCCAACTTTTCATTCAACCTGATTTCCATATAGTCACTGGGCTTCCAGCAATGTAGATCCGCTAGGTTGTTCTCTCTTCCTGGAGCCCCTCCCTCACTTAGATTCCCTTGCTGGTGGCACCTGGCCCACTGTTCTTGCTCCTAAGGAGTATGCATGCACCTGTCAGTACAGACTGCACTGCATTTCAATGAGTCGCTGTCTGTCTTTTGTTAGCTTGTTAGATCCTTGAAAAGAGGATTGTTTGTGTGTGTTTTAATCCATTTTTTTGTGGTGTTGGAAATTGAACCTGTGACCTCAGGCATGCTAGGCAAGCACTCTTACACTCAGCTAGCTCTCATCCTGAGACTTGTGTTTTGTTTTTTTTTTTGGCATGGGTGTATGTATGTGTATGTTAAGTGTGCGTGCTTGCGTGCATGTTAGGCCAGAGAGTGGCATCAAGTATCTTACTTTATTGCTGCTCCCCTTATTCTTTGAGATAGGGTCTTTTACTGAACCTAGAGCTTACCGATTTGGCAGGTGTGTCTTTATTAGGATGGTTTTTCTGGGAGTGGAACTGTTGGCTAAAGAGCTTAGACTCTGGACACTGACAGATCTTTTCAAATTGCTCTTTGACCACAGGTTACGCCACTGTTCCCTTTCACTAGCAATGAGATGAGAGATGCTTCTCTCTGTACTCATGCAACACAGTGAATTACCAAGTGGTCTGTTTTTGTTGCCACTCTGAGAGATGAAGAATGTAAACATTGCATTATTGAAAAGTGTTCTTTAAGCACTCTGGAATTTGAATGATGCAGTTTTAACTGGGTTCCACTGAATTAGTGAAATGACTATGTTACCATTATGATTACTGTACATATATAATTCACATAGTTGTCCTTCCCTTTTGAAAAAGCTGTAATAAGTAGTTTTTTGTGACTATAGTCATTTATTTAAATGCTATATTTGAAACTATATAGTATAACTTAGATCTTTCCCTTCTAGTATTTTAAATCATGATGTATCTTTACTTGCAGGTTTTATCCGAGAGAACTAACATTGAACCTTGGGTTTGTGCAAATATCATTCGTCTCTTTAATGATGACAACACAATTCCCTTCATTGTACGCTATCGAAAAGAGCTCATTAATAACCTGGATGCTGATTCCTTGAGAGAAGTTAGACAAACACTTGAGGAGCTGCGGTAAGAAACCTGGGGAGGATTGTGCCAGTGTGAAGGACAGAGGTTATATGAGCCAATGAAGGGGAACAGCAAAGAAGTGACAGACTGTTTTGACAATTCCTGTGCTTTGTTTTTAGAATTATTTCAATCTCAGTATACTTCTCCTCTGCCAGTCAGGTCTGTTTTGTTTGCTTAGAGTTAGATGGAGTCCCTCTGCTGGTGAGTGTATGCATAGCTTGGCTTGTAACAGCAGAAAGGTGGTAAGTGAAAGCGTCCTGCAGCGTTTGACTGTCCTTTTCCTTCACAGAAATGATTGGTCATAATGACAAAATTAGGACTGCCAGCAAGAAACTAAAAGACGACAGTTCATCTAAATCTTCAACATCTTACGTAAAACTGTCCTCTTCCCACAGAGAGACCTCTGATGGAGACCTCTGATGGAGAGTTCTCTGGCTGTACAGATGGTCTCTAACCCATCATAGTTGGACAAAAGTTTCTTGAGTTTATGATAGTCAAAACCATAAGCATTTAATGGAGCATTCTTTTAGTGTTCTGAATTTTACTTTTTATGCTGGATTATCAGTGTGCTGCAGTAGGGACTGTCTCGTGATGCTGCTCTTACTCAGCTGCGTGACCATGAGAATGGTCAAAACCAGTGCCACCAGTGATTGTTGAGTACAGGTATTCAATCAGTTACATGAGCTATTCAACTCCTTTATCATGAGACAGGCTTTGCATTATTAGATGCTTTTGCCCAACCTAGTAAAGTATTCTTAAGACGCTTAAGGTAGGCGAGGCAAAGTTATGATGCTTGTGAGGGTAGATACATTAAATTTATGTTTGCTTTATATTGTGTTTTCAATTTCTGATAGGCTTACCAGGGTAGAACCTCACCATAAAATAAGGAACATTGCTATAGAGTAGTTATAGTTCCTTTTTTCATTCTTTTAAAGGCAGTGGTAATTTAATCATTGGATTGTAAGTTTTATGTGATTATAGATGGAAAGTGGCTATTTTAAAAATATGCCTTTAGACATAATGTAATAGATTAGAAGTAAGTGTTTAAACACTTTAAAACTGACCACATTACTCAGAAGGATTTATGAAAACACTGTTCACCACTCATGCACTTACTGCATTTTCCTACAGGCATTGTGTTGTTAGTGTGCATGTTCTTCAGGTATATACAGCAGGAATCTGATTAAAAGTGCATGTATTCCTGCTACCAAGCTATTTTTAAAGTACCGAGGAGGAGAAACAGAATGGGCATGACAGGGCTTCCAGCAGCTGCAAACAAACTCCAGATGCATCCATCACTTTGTGCATCTGGCTTTATGTGGGAAATGGGGAACCAAACCCAGGTCATTAGGTTTTGCAGCCAAGCAGTTTAACCACTAAGCCATCTCTCCAGCCCTGCTTAAGTTCTTTTAGTGCTAATGTGGTCAACTATATTTCCTTGAGAGGCAGAATCAACTAGGCAATCCAGAAGCGTAAGTGTAAACCTGATGGTCCCTGATGCAGATGTTGATGGCTGGGCTAGAAGAACTGCAAGTTACAAGTTTTGTCTGAAAGGAGTGCCTTTTTTTCAACTCCAGTAGATTACTAGCTTCCTGGCTTTTCTGCCCACTTTGCTGCACTTTCCTATTTCTAAAAAGATTTTGGAAATCTAGGATTTTTGTGTGTAAATTTTCTGGACTAAAGAAAGCCATCTATAGGGCATATCTGGAAGGCCAGCAGTTTTTAAATTTTAAAGTAGGCTTTCTATTTGGTAGAAAGTAAGCTAATAGAGTTTGAGGGTTTGGGGACCTGAAATTGGTAAAAGTATGACCAATAAGACTAGTTTGCTTAAACAAATTAAAGCTATTTTGACAGTATTTTGTTATGCTTCATGTCAAGATTATTATAGTGTTCTTTTTGTATAAATCATACTGCAAAAGTGTTCTGTTCTCTGTTTTTCTATCAGTAGAGGAACATATTGAATATTAGTAGAGGAAGTTCCCTAATATAAATGGGAACAGACTGGGGCTTAGCTCTTTTTCTAGAATATAGATGTTTCTTTTTGATATTGACATGACATTTGTTCTCTCTTTTTTCTTCTATCTCTCTTTTTGTTAACCTTTTTTCTTTTTTTAATATTTTATTTTATTTGCAAGTAGAGACAGAAGAGAGACAGGATGGGTCTCTATCTAGATGCATGCACCACTTTGAGCATCTGGCTTTACATGGGTACTGGGGAACTGAATTTGGGTCATTAGGTGTTGCTGGGCCATTTCTCTGGCCCTCTTTACCGCCCCCCCCCCCCCTTTGAGGCAAGGTCTCACTCTGACCTGAAATTCACTCTGCAGCCCAGGTTGGCTTCATATTCAGCGCATTCTCCTACCTTAGCCTCCTGAGTGCTGGGATTACAGGTGTGAAATACTACACCTAGCTGTCTTTTTTCTACTTTTCCTTGAGTGCAGCATTTCATAAACTAAAACACTGTTTTTTGTTTTTTTTTTTTCCATTTTGTTTATTACTACCTGGAGGCAAATGCCTTAACTGCTGAGCCATCTCTCCAGCCCTGCCTTTAGTTTTTAAAAATTTAAATATATTTAATTTTATTTTCCATAAATCATTTTAAATTCATGTTTAATTAGTAATCTTCTATCTTTAGCTTTCAGAAAATAGATATTTAATTTTTTGTAAATCATTTTTAATAATTTATGTTATCATTCACTTTTGGTCTTCATTTTATCAGTACCATTAAGAGGCAGACCTTGTAAATAGGAACAGGTAATGAAATAGGATCGAGAGCCTGCTGTATACAATATAATCGTGTACTCACTGAAAACTGGGGAGAAGCTGTGCTGGCCCGTCCTGTTGCTCCTATGTTTCTATTGGTCCTATATATTGATTCCTGGAATCAGCTCTTCTCTGTAGAATCCTAGTCCTTTCTGGTGGAGAATGGTCTTTAGAAACCAGTTAAGGATGCCACTTGTGCCCACCTGAGCAGTGCTCCTCTAGTTACAAGCACTCCTGACACTCATAACTTGGTGTCTGTGTGCCATGCTTCTGATTCCTTGGGTCTGGCAGGGAAAGCAAAGGGTGAGCCTGAATGTCTTATGCTATAGAGTAAAAGAGAAAAATGTCTGTAAATTGGGGGGGGGGAGTCAAAAGGAAATGGCAGCTAGCTTGAAGAGGTTACTTGTGACTAAATCAGTGACAACTTGAGCAATAACATAAGTGATAGCAGTGGATTGTGACTGCTAAGAAGATACAGTCTACAGTGATGCATGTCAGTCAGTGAGTAACTGAAAGCTTAATGAGGAACTCTGGACAAAAGTACTTATATCACCTTAGTCAAATGAGAAAAGTCCTTTGGTAATGGGGACAAAGCAATATCATGTGCTACTTACAAGGTATAGTGAAGAGAATACTGCCTCAATTCTATGGTGTTCCTACAAGGAGGCATCACCTGCTTTGAACTGTAAGAAAATACCAGATAAACCCAGACTTGAAGACACTCTACAAAAGAATTGGCCAGGAGGAGCATGCAAATATATTAAGGCCTTGAAAATCAAGGAGAGTCTAAAACACTGTTTCTGCTTGAAAGAAAATAGACATGTGACAGCTACTACCACACATTCTGAAGTAAATCCACTAAAGAACATCACCAGCACAATTGGTGAAACCCGAGAAAGGCCTCAAGTCTGAGAATTAGATGAGAGTAATATTGAAGTACTTATTACCTTATACTGATGGTTTTATTGTGATTTTATTGATTATTTATAGGAAATTCATACTAGACTGTTTGAAGGTGATGTTATTAGCAAGTGATACTGATGATACTTTTCTCACAACTTTTCTGTAAATGTGAGATTGCATCAAAAAGAAAGTTTGGAAATATAGGTACTTACATTACAAAAGTGTTTATTTTTAGGGCTATTGCAAAGAAGGTTCATGTTACCATCCAGAAAATTAAGAAGGAGGGAAAAATGTCTGAATGCTTGTTAAAACTCTTGCTGAATTGTAAAACATTTGAAGAACTGGAGCACGTGGTAAGAGACTCTATTCATCCTTTTAGCTTAACACCTGGATACGTTACAATAAGAAAATATTATTATTATTATTATTATTATTATTTTGATACACTTTCCTTGCCCTCCAACAATTCCCATCAAGTGGGGAAGGAGAATAGGTTAGTGTGAAACACAAGGGAGGGGTTGAACTAGAGACCTAAGCATGAATGTCTTCGGTTTGTAATGGGTACAGTTAGCTTGCCAGCTATTTGTAGGTTTTACATATGTGTGAATTCAATCAACTATGGGTGGAAAATATTTGGGAAAAACCTCTGTGTTCAACACATATAGACTTTGTTGTTACTTCCCTAAATAATACTATGTAAAAACTAAACATAGTGTTTACATTGTCTTAGGTTTAATAAGCAATCTAGAGATAATTGAAAGCATATGAGAAGAAATACTTAGATTGAGTGCAGACATTATGTCACTTTCTATATGGGAGAGTGTAATCACAGTAGTGGGAGGAGTGTTCCTAAGTTCAGTCCTTTTTAGATATGCTGAAAGAATTATATTGGAAACTATGGGTTGGGAAGAGCTCCCATGGAGAAGGATTTGTGGATAAGCAGGTCTGGTTGGTTAGTCACAGGAATGCCAGATTTCAGTATGTGAGAGGAAGGAGTCAGAGAAGTAGGAGGCCAATCTGGAAGAGACAGAACATGGACAGGAGGAAAGGGAGTTCTAGAAGGAGGCCTGATTGGGGTAGAGGCAGCATGGAGGCTTGGCAAGATAGACTGGAGAACTGTTTTGTAGTTAGGGAAGCATCAGGGATCTTTGTGACACTACTTCAGCAAGATGTGCTGCAAGAGAGTCCAGATGGGGGCATGTTGAAGAGTGAATGTGGATTAAGAAGTACAAGCATTGTGTTTAGGTAACTCTAGAATAGCTTGCGTTCATTGAGTTGAAATTGCAGGCCAATCAATGAGGTTCTAAGATGAGTACAACCAAATAAAACCTAACTAAGCCTATGGGCCATTATAGGCAGCTGTGATGTGTAGCATCTGTATGTGCTGTGCTTAGTGAGTGTGAACTTATCTCCCGGGGGAGAGGACAAGGCAGAGAAATGACGTCTTTGGCTTTCTCAGCATGTTCTCCCATTGTGCATTTGAGTTTTAGTTTTTGCTTTCTAAAACAGAATCCTATGATTTCTTTTCTGCTTTCTCCCCTAGTCTGCACCATATAAAACAGGGAGCAAGGGCACCAAAGCCCAGAGAGCTAAACAGTTGGGGTTAGAAGGAGCAGCCCGGACACTGCTTGAGCACCCAGAGCAGCTCAATCTGCTGGCTTACGTCAAGCCTAATGTCAAAGGTACTGGTTTTCTCCTCCCCTTCCTCCTCCTCCTCCCAGCATTTGTGCTAAAAAAAAAAAAATGGTTTTATTCAGTGGGCTGGGTAGAGGCAAAGAGTTTGTTGTGGAAACATGGAAACCTGAGTTCAGATACCCAACACCCAGCTAAAAGTCAAGTATGGTGGTGCTGTGTATAATTCCAGCACTGGGGAGACAGAGATGGGATCCTTGGGGTTTACTGGCTAGCTTGTCTAGGTGAATGGTTGAGTTCTGGGTTCAATGAGAGACCCTGCCTCAAAAAGAAAAAAAAAGGAAAGGAGAAGAAAAGAAAAAAGTGGCAAAGTGATAGAGAAAGACATCTGATTTCAACCTCTGGCCTCCACACACACATGTACACATGTGCATCTGCTCACACAAGTACCCGTACACAAAAGCGGCTTCATTAAATCATGACTAAACCGTGTCCTCACAGATCTCTTCCTTTGTTCTTTGGCTTTCCTCAGTTTTTAAATATATTTTAAATATTTTTATTTATTTGCAAATAGAGAAAGAGAGATGAGAAAATGGATGTGCCAAGGCCTTAAATAAACTCTAGATGCATGCACCCTGTTGCAGTCAGTTCCTTGTTGCTGTCACAAAGCACCTGACTCAAAGCAGTTTGTAGGTGGAAAGGGTTTATTACATGGAGGGGAAGCTCCATGATGGCAGGAAAAACAATGGCATGAGCAAGAGGCTGGACATCCTGGCCAGCATCAGGTGGACAACACACAGGAGAGTGTGCCAGACACTAGTAAGGGGAAGCTGGCCCCAGAATACCCATAAGCCTGCCCCCAACAACATACCTCCAACAAGGTTCTGATTCCCAAATTGCCATAAGCTGGGGTTCAAGCATTCAGAGCACATAAGTTTATGGGGACACCTGAGTCAAACCACTGCACACCTCTTTGTGTGTCTGGCTTGACACAGGGAATTGAACCTGGGCCAGTAGGCTTTATAAGCCAGCACCTTTAATTGCTGAGCCATTTCCTCAGCCCAGCTTTTTTTTTTTTTGGTTTTTCGAGGTAGGGTCTTGCTCTAGTCCAGGCTGACCTGGAATTCACTATGTAGTCTCCGGGTGGCCTTGAACTCACGGCAGTCCTCCTACCTCTGCCTCCCGAGTGCTGGGATTACAGGTGTGTGCCACCGAGTCTGGCAAGTCTTTTTTTTTTGTTTGTTTGTTTCTTTTTTTCCAACTTTCTTCTTTTAATGAATTATAAGCTTTAGTCCTGTACTCACTGTCTTTTTCTGGCCCCTTTTCTTATTCATTTAAAAGTATTTGTTTATATTTTTTGATGTGTGTCTTGTATGTGTGTGGGGAGCATGCATGTGTGTGTTCCCCATTGCCACATGTGCAGAAGGCAGTGGAGGGGGTCCGTGCCCTCTTTTTCTTTCACTGAACCTGGAGCTTCCAGTTTCCTGGTTAGACTGGCTGACCAGGGCCGCAGTAATCCTCCTGTCCTGTGTGCCCCTCTAAGTGCCGGGCTTACATGTATGTACTGCCATCCCAGCTGTTTTTGTGGGTGCTTGGGATGGCTCTCAGGTCCTCCTCCACATCTGTGCAGCAGGTGTTTATGTGGGTGCTTGGGATGGCTCAGGTCCTCTTCCACACTTGTGCAGCAGGTCTTGTTACCTCCTGAGTCATCTGCTCAGCCCTTTGTTACATAGATGTGTTGCAAATGTTTCCCCACCCCCATTTGTAACTTGTCTTCTTTCTTTATGCCATCTCTTAGTAAATAGTCTTTAGTTTTTTTTTTTAATTTGTTGCTCTTTTCAGGTAATTGACTTTTAAAAAATATTTTCATATTTTTTTTTTGAGAGTTGGGGGAGATAGAGACACAGACAGAGTGAATATGGGCACACTAGGGCCTCTTGCTACTGCAGATGAACTCTAGACACATGTACCACTTTGTGCATCTAGCTTTATGTGGGTACTATGGACTCAAATCTGGGCAATCAGGGTTTGCAAGCAAGTGCCTTTAACCACTGAGCCATCTCTCCAGCTCATGTTACTTAAAGAAACCCCTTCAACTCTTAATGTCATAAAGAATCTCTCCAGGCATAGTGGTATATGCCTTTAATCCTAGCACTCTGCAGGTAGAGGTAGGAAGATCACTGTGAATTCCTTGACAAGGTCAGCCTTGACTAGAGTGAGACAGTTTAGTTGCACCATAAGCCCTTGCTTTGTGTTTTTGAGATTTGAGGGATTAAAAAGGGTCAATGGTAATGTGAGTTTGTTTGTGTTATAGTCAAAATTGTAATAGTAATAAAATGCTTGGAAGGGAGAATTTGAAAACTCATTTAATTATGTATCTTAGCATAAGACTCTATTAATACATATTTCTCATAACATTTAATTATTGTAACCATTTCATGATGGAGGTACTATTATTCCGTTTTTGTAGGAAACTGAGGTAGAGACGTCAAGTAACCTATCTCACGTCCTGGGGGAAGCAGGAGTAGACAGGCAGCTGGCTCCCAAGCTGCGTTTCTACCACTGGGCAGTATATCATGTAATGGGCCTGTATTACTGCTCATGCAGGTTTTTTGTTACATATAGAAATGAGACCCTGCCAGGGCCCATGTCTGTCCTAAACTTGTTAATTTTCATGTTTTATTTTAACTAGAATTTCATTTAATGTGATTTGATTATAGACTTTAAGACCAGTCTCATATATATATATATATATATATATATATATATATATATATATATATATATATATATATATATATATATATATATATATATTTTTTTTTTTTTTTGGTCTCCTTCTTTCCCTCTTGTAAAGGGCTTGTTGAGCTCCAGGATGTTGAAACGGGAGTACAACATATTTTAGCAGACATGATTGCTAAAGACAAAGACACACTTGACTTCATCCGGGACTTGTGAGTACTTTCTGTGGTTTTGTGCCTTGGGGACTCATCTTGATTAGTGCCAACCCTAGTGGTCTTTGAAAACTTGGTTCTGAGATGTTTTTTAGTATCAGAATTCTTTGCTTAAACAACAGAACCCTAATATATGAAATAGATAAAAGTTGTTTTACTTGGATTCTGCTCAGGGCACCTGGAACTCCTGTCTTCTCATTTTCCATATTGTGAGGAATACAGAACATGCCAATATGATGTATGTGCCTAATTTTATGATACCTCTTCTCTGGCAGTTACCTGTAGTTTGAATTACTTTTATGTCATTGTGAGGAAATATATGAAACAAACAACTTACAATGGAAAGAAAGTTTTATTTTAGCTCACTGTTTCAGAGGTTTTAGTTCATCATGGTGAAGAGGATGCGGTGGGGCAGAACCGTTACTGATGGCAGCCAGGAAGCAGAGAAAAGGGGATGCCAAAGATGGCCTGGCTCTCCTTTTTCTTTTCTTCCTTCTGTGCCCCAGCCCATGAAATGGCTGTCCATATTCAGGGTGGATCTTTTCCACCTCAGTTAATTTCTTTTGGGAAATGCCCCCACAGACACACCAATCAATGTCTTAGGCATGTCACATCCCCAAGGAGATTCTAAATCCAGTCAAGTTGACCAAATCGGCCATTACACTTGTGGTTAGGTTGATTTGGCAATGTGTGATACCAGATAAAGATAAAAGTACTGACCTCAGAGTGAATTTTAACTGATAAGAAGAGTGGGTTAGTTAAACCACAGCCCAACTTTATGAGATGAATGCATTTTTCCAAACCCTACTTAGGCTTACAGATTTTGGGTCTCATTAAATGTATTATTTTGGGCTGGAGAGATGGTTAGTGGTTAAGGTGCTTGCCTGCAAAGCAGAAGGACCCGGGTTCGATTCCCCAGCACTCACATAAAGCAAGATGCACTAGGTGGCACATGTGTCTGGAATTCATTTGCAGTGGCTGGAGGCCCTGGCGCACCAATTTCTCTCTGTCTGCCTCTTTCACACATTCTCTCTCTCAAATAAATATTTAAAAAATAAAAATATATTATTCTTTCGTCGTGTTTTATGTGCCAGTTGTTCATTTTTCTACTGCATATCAAAATATCAAAAATAAGGTTTCTGCCAGTGATCTGAGCTTGCTCCCTCCTCTAACTGTATGACTACAGAACAGAGGAAAGGGGATGAAACAGTTGATTAGTTGTCAGAGTCTTTGCTCTTGATAGAGTGTCTCACTGTGTAGCCTAGCCTGGCCTGAAACTCCACAGCAGTTCCCTTTCCTCAGCCTATCAGGATTATAGGCCACCAGACTGGGCCCCAAGTTTTTGTTAATACAGGGAGGGAACTTTTCTGTATTGGCAGTGGCCATAGCAATTGTGAGAGGTTAAGAAGGAAAATGATTTTGGTTGACATATGTTTTTACAACTAAGTATGTTGCCAAAATTTGATTTAGTTTAATAAGTTGTTATTGGACACTGCCACTGTTACACCCCTTCTTTTTACCTCTAGTTGACTAAGGCTGCCTTATTCAGTGGTTAAGGAAGGAGGACCATGATCCTGTAGATCTTTTTTTTTTTTTTTTTTTTTTTTTTTGCATAACTGGTAGAGGGTATTTGAACTCCTTTAGGCATTTGATGGGAAGGGGTCAGTTGCTATATAAACAGATCTTTAGGACACATGCTAGCATGATGGTCAGAGTCCTTTGATGGGTTAATAATTTCAGTTTTCTGTTAGGGCACCATCAACCAAATCTCATTTGGGAATGGTTTAACTTCTTGCTATCCTTATTTTCATATAACTATAAAAAGTCAAGTACATATAGGTAACTGCTTGTTTTTTTGCTTTTGTTTTTGAATAATATTTTGTATGTGAGCAGGTGCCAACATAGACACATTTGTATTCAGTCATCTCTGGCAAAAATATCCTCAAAAAAAGTAAATGAGAAAGATGTTGGTAAGTTTCAGCTTTACGAGAACTTTTCATGCAACATACGAAACATCCGCCATCACCAGGTAAGTAAGGAAGCTCCCTGTGTGCTAATACAGATACTGCTTTGCTCTTGCTTGGTGCTTTATTGTTTAAACTTTTTAGGTCAACTGTTTTCCTTTTTTGCTTTGTATAAAATTCCTGTGGTGCTATCATGTTCTAATTTCACAAGTGGAGAACTGAAGACCCAGAGAAGTTAGTAAGTGACCAGAGCTGACGATATAATGACTCAAGTTCTGGCTGGTGGTCTTTCTTGTTAGACCCTTCTTCCTAGTGTGCTTGGGTTTGAAGTCACTTAGATCTTTTTCTAAGTGAAATATAAAGCAGAGATTCAGAGGAGCTGATTTAGAATAAAGCATGTGAGTTCTTGTTGTATGGAACATAGTAAATGTATCTTAGTCTTCTAATTTGTTTGTTTACTAAATGTAGTCTTAGTCGATGTGTACTTTATAGACTGATTTTAAATAATATAGGGTTCAAGAAGACTCAACATCAAAACTAATCTTACTGGCTTTTATATGTACATGTGTAGTGACTTTAATCAGTGTTCTTCATTTGCCTTTCCTTTCTAGCCTTAATGACTCCCTTTAATATTTCATGCAGGGCAGCTCTACTGGTGACAGACTCCCACCGTTTTTGTTTGAATGAGACATTGTAATTTCTTTATTTTCTAGTTTATTATTATTTTTATTGTTTTGTTTTTTGAGGTAGGGTCTCACTGTAGCTCAGGCTGACCTGGAATTCACTGGAGTCTCAGGCTGGCCTCGAACTCACGGCAATCCTCCTACCTCTGCCTCCCGAGTACTGGGATTAAAGGCATGCGCCACCATGCCTGGCTGTAATTTTTTTTTTTTTTGAGAGAGAGAGAGAGAGAGAGAGAGAGAGAGAGAGAGAGAGAGAGAGAGAGAGAATGAGAATGCACGTGCTAGAGAGAATGGGCGTGCCAGGGCCTCCAGCAACTGCAAACGAATTCCAGACACATGCACCACCTTATGTGTCTGGCTTTACGTAGGCACTGGGGAATTGAACTCAGGTCCTTCTGCTTTCCAGGCAAGCACCTTAACTGCTGAGCCGTCTCTCCAGCCCGTTTCTTTATTTTTAAAAGTTTATTGTAGTAAAATTACATAATATAAAATACACAATCACTCTGTAGTCTCAGGCTGGCCTTGAACTCATGGCGATCCCCCTACCTCTGCCTCCCAAGTGCTGGGATTAAAGGCGTGCGCCACCACGCCCGGCCCTAAGCGAGACCCTACCTCGAAAAACCAAAAAAAAAAAAAAAAAAAAATACACAATCAGCCATTTTAAACACACGGTTCAGTATCTGTTTAGAATAGTCATGTTGTGCACCCAGTATCCAGAACTTTGAATGTTTTTGAGAAAACTGGTGACAATCTATACCTCTCTTAGAAATGCTAAAGGTGTCCTATTATTGTCTTTAGTGGTTTTATGGTTTTTCTGGATGGTTGAAGAACTTTGTAATCAGGAGACCGCCAGTAGTCACCAAATCTACAAGTATTCACGAAAACAAAAAAAACTTTCTTCCTATCTGCATTGTACTGCTATGAAGAAAGGATCATGAGAAATACTAGATTTCCTTACCTTTTATTGATATTAATTTTATCACTAACGGCATAATTTTTATCATTAAAAGTTTAATTTTTAATGCCTGGCATGGTGGGGCATGGCTTTAGTGCTCTGGAGGCAGAGGTAGGATTGCTGTGAATTCGAGGCCAGCTTGATATTACTTTGTGAATTCTAGGTCAGCCTGGGTTAGAGGGAGACCCTACAACTAACTAGAGAGCTGTAGAGATAGTTCAGTAGTTAAGGCGCTTGTCTGCAAGGCCTAACAACCCAGGTTCAATTCCAACATATCCAAGTAAAGCCAGATGCACAAAGTAGTGTATGCATCTGGAGTTGGCAGTAACTGGAGGCCCTGGGGCACCATTCTCTGTAGCTCTTCTATCTCTCTCTGTTTGCAAATAAATAAATACAGATATTAAGAAAAAAGTGTAATTTTTAAAAACATGATAGACATAAGCATGTAATACTTTTTTTTTTTTTTTTTTTGGTTTTTTGAGGTAGGGTCTTGCTCTAATCCAGGCTGGAATTCATTATGTAGTCTTAGGGTGGCCTTGAACTCTCAGCAATCCTCCTACCTCTGCCTCCCGAGTGCTGGGATTAAAGGCGTGCACCACCATGCCTGGCTCGCAATATTTTTTTTTGTCATCATTGTACTGTGCCAAGGCGAGTTTTTAATTATCTTACCATGTTTCTTGAAAACTATATAATGTGCTTGGTTTTGGAGTATAGAGATGGCACACCCTCTGCCCTTGAAGATTTGAAGTAGTTTGCCTCTGTAATGGTAATTATTTTACTAGTGTACACACTGTTTATCATGTAAGGTGAAGTACAGACTTCAGTAGTTTGAAAACATGTAGGTACAGTGAAATCTTACTTGTCTTGTTAGGAAAATAATATTTAATACTAGCAATAACCAGGGCTCAGGGTACATCTCTGGTAGAGTGGTTGGCTAGCATGTCTGGAGCTTGGGTGCCATCCTCTGTAGCACATATGAAAAAATACAAGGATTAAGATGACTAAAATTCCTTTGCTGAAATGACTGGTGTTGTTTTGCCCCGTGTGTGCTTTATGCATGCTTCTAGAGTGTGCAGCGCACACCGCGTTTTGAGTGGTGATCAGACTTAAGTTAGGGTTGGCACAGGCTTCTGGATACGACAGTCGTCATTTGAGGAATGCCCGTGTACAAAGCAGTCCTGTGTTGGGATGTGGCCTGGAGGGTGCTACCAGGGCACAGAGGTAGCTTCCCAGTCCTGGTCTTGCTGACCCTGCCAGTCAGCCGCCATGCAAACACCCAGCGGAGCGCATCTCGGAAGACAGAAGTGACTGAACATGATGAAAGCCAGTGGGAAGGGCATTGCCTGCAGCTGCCATGTCCACTGGAGAGCTCTACCACACCTCTCTACTAAGTTAGGAGTCCCCAGTGAGGTCCTTCTCCTAGGAGACCTTGCATTCCTGTCTCAGTTGACACTCCACTTCTGTGGCATTCTTTCTTCTCTTTCTTCTTCAGCGCTGCCTTTATCCCACTCTTTTCCTCAGGCTCTGGGATTTCTCATTTTGAAGAACTTGCTTTCTATTTCTAGTTTGTTGGGTGGGTTTATCATGAAGGGCTGCTGGATTTTGTCAAATGTTCCCAAATCTATTGAGATGATCATATGATGAAAGAATGTTCAGTTAATATAATAAATTACATTGAGTTTTGAATGTTATACCAACCAGACATTCCTGGGATAAATTCTCTTCTATCCTGATGTATAACCCTCTTTATGGTTTTCTGGATTTGGTTTGCTGTTATTCTGTTGAGATTTTGACATCTATATTCCTGAGAGATACTGGTCTGTAGTTTTCTTGTGAAATCTTATCTGATTTTATGTCAGGGTAATGTAGACCTCAGAGATTTAAGGAGTTTTTCTTTTTGTGTACTTTTGGAAAATTTTATAAAGCATTAATTCTTTTTAAAAAATAATTTATTTGCAAGGAGGAAGGAAGGTGAGAGGGAAAGATAGATAGATGATAGATAGAGGGCCTCTAACCACTGCAGACGAACTCCAGATGCATGTGACACTTTGTACATCTATCTGGCTTTAGGGGGGTACTGGGGAATTGAACCTGGATTGTTAGGCTTTGCACGCAAGTGCCTTAACTGCTGAGCCATCTCTCCAGTCCAAGCTTTAATGCTTTAAATGGTAGAATTTAGTAATGTTCTGAGCCTGTTCATTTCTTTATGGGAAAATTTAATTATGAATTCAATGATGTCCTTCTTGTTATATTCTATTAGGCTTATTTATTAAATTATTTATTTGTAATAGAGAGAATGGGCACTCCAGGGCCTCTAGCCACTGCAAACAAACTCAAGATGCATGTGCCACTTTGTGCCTCTGACTTGATGTGGGAACTGGGGAATTGAACTCAGGTCATTAGGTTTTGCAGGCGAGTGCCTTAATCGCTGAGCCATCTCTCCAGCTCTCTATTAGGAGTTTTAAAAAAATATTTTATTTATTCATTTTCAAGCACACACACACACACAGAGAGAGAGAGAGAGAGAGAGAGAGAGAGAGAGAGAGAGAGAGAGAGAGAGAGAGAGAGCGAGCGAGCACGCACCAGGGCCACCACCTTGTAGGTCTGGCTTATGTGGGTAATGGGGAATTGAACCCAGGGCCTTAGGCACTGGAGGCAAATGCCTTAACCACTGAGCCATCTCTCCAGCCCTCTATTAGGAGTTTTTGCTTATTTTTGTTTATGCATTTTTAGGACTTTACCCATTGTATCTAATCTGGTGTAAAGTTGTTCATAATATCTTTATTTCTGTAAAATCCACAGCAATAGCTTTTTTGCTGTTGATTTTGGTTGACTTCTCTTTTCTTGGTTACTTCAGCAAGAGGTCTATCAGTTAGATATTGTCACAGGATCAACTTTTAGTTTTGTTAATATTCTTTTTTGTTTTATATTTCCTATTAATTTTTACTATACTTTTTATTATCTATTTTCTTCTGCTGACGTTAGGTGTGACATAATTCTCAAAGGAGAGCTTTTTAATGTGATTTAAAGGGTTTTTTTTATTACAATGTTAATTAAGAGCAGGGTCTGACTTCAGATCCCTTCTTTGCTATTTGGGAGTGTTGTGGCTTTGGAAAGCTAGTCTCGGAAAAATCATATGAAAAGAATATGCTATGTATATAAGTGATGCTCGAGGAGTTTCTGAAGCTAATGTATTCTGTGTCCTCATCCTATAATCTTTAAATGCTCAGTAAATAGTAACAGAGCTAGGAAAAATTCCTGTTAGAAATTTCCATGTTTGTATTTATCCTAATACAAATTATCTTTAACAATTCTAAAAAA
The DNA here is from genome assembly GCA_004024765.1 of Zapus hudsonius. Taxonomy (NCBI): domain Eukaryota; kingdom Metazoa; phylum Chordata; class Mammalia; order Rodentia; family Dipodidae; genus Zapus; species Zapus hudsonius. Next base: position 66,587 of record PVHP010002172.1, on the reverse strand, counting down.
ATACACATTTTCAATTTCTGAAGATCAAAACTCTTCAGATAATAGAATTTAAAAATTCTATCTTTTATTATCCAACTTCTTTGTGAATATGATAGATTGCCTTTGTAACTATATTTTATTTTTTTAAAACTTATTATGATTTTCTTTATGAAGGAGGTAGGTTATTTGAAAAAGTATAAGCAAATGATCATTTTGGATATACTTTTAGTAAATTTAAAATTAAACCATTAGTAGACCTTTTGACTAGATAGGCACACATGATTTTTTTCCTAAATGTTGATTGGTTAAAATTTTTCATGTTTATATTTTGTGGATCATCATTCTCTGTTATGTATGTTTGTGCTCAGATTCTGGCAATTAACCGTGGAGAGAACTTGAAGATACTGACAGTCAAGATAAATATTCCTGACGGAATAAGAAATGAATTCTGTAGGTGGTGCATTCAACACAGGTCTGTTTATAGGTTTCTATAGAATTTCCTTTCTAAAATTTCTTATAAGTATCTTTACTGAGATCAAAAAGATGTACATTCTGTTAAAAAGCAAGTGACAACACATATTGTCTTCTTAAAGATAAGTATAAATTTAAAAAAAAGTATAAATGTTACATATGTTTAAATAAAATATGTTTGTGAAAGGACATAAGAAATTATTAATAGTGATTTTCTCTGGGAGAAGGGCTTATTCCAATATAGTCTGTCAGTGTCCATTGACACAGGCATAGATGAGGATGGCTCCATCATGTTGCTGTGGAGCTAAGTTCTCATTGCCTAGTGGACACAGAGTCAGAGGTGAAGAAGCTACAAAAAAGAACTATAGGAAAAAAGAGCCCTGAGAAATCATACAGTGAAGGCTGTGATAGGAACTTTTTTAGACCTTGATGGATATTTAAAAATATTTTGATCACATGGCCCTGATATCAACAGTTTTTATTTAATAAAAGAGGAGCGTTTCTTATCTGCTTATCTACTTCCAAGAAAATCCATGATGTAAAAGTAAACAAGCCAAGCAAACCATCCTGATGTATTTCTGGAGAGAGTGACACTTCTGCAAAGTGTCACTTACTAAGTGTCACTTCCCCCAAGTAAGGGCTCTGGATGAATTTTAGAGGTGACAGCTCTGTGCATACCAGAGTCCCTGAACACGTCCATGTGACAAGCCATGGAGGTGGAGGACAGGAACATGCTGATCCTGGCCTGTGGAGGCCTAGGCTCATGTGTGTGCTTATGTCTTTGTTTTTTTAACAAAAAGTTTAAAATGAAAAAAATAATGAAGTAGAGAAGGCACGTAGAACAAGAATATAAGGAACATATATGTGCAGCTGTGTTTGTTTTAAGCTGTTTTATTTTTTATTGACAACTTCCATGAATATAAACAATATACCATGATTATAATCCCCTTCCACTGCCTTCCCTTCCTCCCTTCCCAAATATTTCCCCTACAGTGAATCATCTCCTATCTTCTTCCTCCTCCTCCTCTTCCTCTTCCTCTTCCTCCTCCTCCTCCTCCTCCTCCTCCTCTTCTTTTCTATTATTGTTTTTCGAGGTAGGTTCTTGCTCTGGCCTGGGCTGAGAGAGAACATACAGTGTTTGTCTTTCTGCACCTATGTAACCTCGTTTAATACCATTTTTTACAAGTCCATCTGTTTACCTGCAAATGTCATTATTTCATTTTTCCTTACTGCAGAGTAGAATTCCATGGTGTGTATATGCCACACCTTCATTAACCATCCATCTATTGGTGGGCATCTGGGCTGATTGCAGTTCCTGGCTATTGTGAATCAAGAAGCAGTGAACATGGTTAAGCAAGCATCTTGGTAGTAAGTAGTAGAGTCTTTAGGGTATATGCCTAAAGGTGTAGAGCTGGATCTAATCGTAGATTTATTTTCAGATTTTTTTTTCCTTCCTTTGAGGTAAGGTCTCTCTCTCTAGCTCAGGCTGACCTGGAATTCAGTCTCTGTAAGCCCAGGCTGGCTTCAAACTCAATGATGCTCCTACCTCTCCCTCCCGAGTGGTGTAATTAAAGGCATGCACCACCACATGCAGCCCATTTTCAGTTTTGAGTCATTTCCATATTAATATCCATAGTGACTGTACAGGTTTGCACTCCCACCACAGTAGATGAGGGTCTTCTTTGCCCACCCCCAACAGCATTGTTGTCATTTGATTTCTTGATGATTGCTTTTGTGACTGGAGTGAGATGGAATCTCAGTCATTTTAAAGAAATATTTTTATTTTTATTTATTTGCAAGCAGAGAGGGAGGGGGGCAGGGAGAGAGAGAGAGAGAGGGAATGCACCAGGGCCTCCAGCCACTGTAAACGGACTCGAGATACATGCACCTCCCTTTTTATCTGGCTTTACATGGGTACTGGGGAATCGAACTTGGGTTGTTAGGCTTTGCAGGCAAGTACTTTAACCATGGAGCCATCTCTCCATCTCTCAAAGTCATTTTATTTTGCATTTTACTGTTGGCTATAGATGGTCAACAACTTTTTAAGTGTTTTTGGCCATTTGTACTTCTTCCTTTGAGAACTCTGTTCCATGTTTTGAGTGGATAGCTTTTTTATTTTTTAGTTTTTTCTTTCTTTTTTTTTTTTAGTGTTTTTACTTCTTTGTAAATTCTAGATATTAAACTTCTATTGAATGGTGAAGATTTTCTCTCATTCTATATGTTGTCTATTGACTATGTTGATGGTTTGCTTGTCTGTATAATAGCTTCTTAGTTTCAAGAGTTTCCAGAGGTTGAGTGTTTAATTGCCTGGGCTGCTGGGGTCTTAATTCAGAAAGTCTTTCCCCATACCCATATACTGGAGTGCTCTCCCTATTTTTCCTTCTAGTCACATTAGAGTTTCAGGTCTTATATTGAGGTCCTTGATCCACTTGGAGTTGACTTTGTGCAGGGTGAGGGGAGGGTCTGTGTTCATGTGGTACCCAGTGTCTCCAGCAGCATTTGTTGAAGATGTTGTCTTTTCTCCAGTGAGTATTTTGGGCCCTTCCCCTTCGTCAAAGATCAGGTAGCTGGAGTACTAGAACTTAGCCCTGGAGCTTGTCTTCTGCCCTGTCCATCCATGTGTCTGTTTTGTGCCTGTCGCTTCTTCTCAGCACTGTTTTGAGTCACCTCCGTGTTCACCGTCATCTGCAAAGGAGCTTCTCTAACCAAGACTGAGAGTAGCATTAATACATGGGCATAAAAATAAGTGTTTCAAGGGCAGCTTAGCGGGCATAATATATCCATTTAGCCAGACAACATAGTAATCCCCTTCCAGGGCTTATGACCTACCCAGCCATAGGCTTTAAAAATTTTTTTTTTATTTTAAAAATATTCTATTTATAATTTATTTGCAAGGAGAGAAGAGAAAGAGGGAGGGAGGGAGGGAGGGAGGGAGGGAGGGAGGGAATAAGAATAGAGGCACCAGGGCCTCTTGCTCCTGCCAATGAACTCTGGAAACATGCGCCACTTTGTGCTTCTGGCTTTACATGGTACTGGGGATCAAACCCAGGCTGTCGGGGTTTGCAGGCAAGTGCCGTAGCCACTGAGCATCTTTCCAGCCTATAGGCTTTTGACTAGGTTTTCAGTACCAGGCATGAATTCTCTAGTGGAGCAGGCCTCAAGTCTAATCAGAAAATATTTGATTTTCCACATAACAGACATGCCACCATTTCACCAGTTGGTACATTTGACCTGGCTGGACAGCCGTAAAGCTTGCAGGGTCCACTGCTAATGAACCCCCCAACCAAAGGCTGCATGCTATATCCAGTGTGAGATCCAGCATCTGGTGTGATTGCGTGGAGCCCTTCCCAGGAGTTCTGCTCTCTCTGGCTCAGGCATGGCCTGGCAGGTAGAAGCTCTTCCCATGGCTGCTGACTATGTGATTGCTAGAAGCTCCTGCTCCCTCCTGCTTCTCTGCTGAGGCTTCCCCTGGGACAATAACTCCTTACATGCCTTAGCTTTTTTCTAATACAGGAGTGTATTGTGCATTGTCCCCCTCCTCCCAGGTTTCTTCGGTGTGGCTCCTATTCTGCCAATTGGAAGTCCATTTGAACCTGTTATAAAATGTTGTTTTCCCTTCTGATAAAAATAAAAACTTTCAAGTACATGTTATATGTAGCATATCTGAAGTTTTACCCATTAAAGATGATTGAAATACAAATAACATTTATAGAAGACTGTAGTATAACAATGATTTATTTGAAATACTTTGCACATTAAGGTTGATGAATAAAAATTCAACTTATTGGATATTTCAAAGAAAGCTTTAAATTTAAGAAATTTAAAAAATTCAACTTTCATTTCTTAATGAACCTTTTAAAACACTAACATATGTTTATATAACACCTTAATTTTTAGTTTTTAACTTTTCTGGTTATATTTGATGCTTACAACTATGTATTTGGTTGGTACAACAGATTTCACAGTCACTGGGTGATGAGAAAGCTGGTGTGACGATATAAAGTGGTTCCCTTGCAGCAGTTGTACATTTGGATACACTCATCATCAGCGCACTATGGAAAAACTTGTTGGGAAATTTACTTGGAAAGCTAGTTGATGTGCTTTTTTTTGGCGTGTGTGTGGTGTGTGTATGTGTGAGTGCATGTGTGTCTTCCTCAGTTACTCTCCACCTTAGTTTTTGAGACGAGGTCTCTCCCTTGAGTACAGAGCTTGCTGATTTCGCTAGTCTAGCTAGGCAGCTTACCTATTGGATTCTCTGTCTCAGTCTCACAGGTGGCCCGCCACACTACCCAGCATTTATGTGGGGGATGGAGATCCGAACTCCAGTCCTCATGCTTACATGACAAGTGCTTTGTTCACTGACTGATGTCCCCAGGCCTCGAGATGTTCTTTAAGAAAAATAAGTACTTGTGTACTTAGGGAATCTCATCCAGTATAGTTCTGTCGGTTCACTGAATTGAGTTTGCTTTTTCAGCAGTTCTATCACGGGCTAACTTGCTGAATTACTACCCAAGCAACATAAGATGAAACAGCAATCTAATATTAGTCAGGAGGTAAATTGCTTATGCTAATTATGTTGTATCCATAAAGTGGAATTCTGTGTAGCTATTTTGAAAGCGTTGAGATATAAACATGCCTTTTTGGGTTATAAAGACAGTTGATCAGTACTCAAGAGGCCGAGGCAGAGGATTATGAGTTTGAGGCTGACTTGGGCTGTGTAGTGTGACATTATCTTCAAAACCAAATTAAGCATAAAACAAACCCTAAACAATAAAAAAGCAATTTATAATTCCCATTAGTATGATCTCATTAGTGATAATTTGTCAATGTATATATCAGAAAATATCTGAGAAGATAATAAATGGTTTATTCTTTAGCTCTGATATGAGATTTTAATTTTCTTTTTTGTATAATTTTCCATTTAATCTTATAAATGTTTATTTCTTTTGTTAATAACCAAATGAAACCATTAAAATAAATAAATTTCTAAGAGAAATCTTAGACTTCAATATTAAAATAAGAAATTAGATTATATTAGGCTGGTGAGATGACTCAGTTGGTCAAATGCTCGCTATGCAAGAATGAGGACATGAGTTCAAATCCCCAGAACTCAGCATCAAAGCTGGACATGCTCATCCCAGCCCTGCTGAGTTACAGCCCAGGTTCAGTGAGGTGGAGAGCAGTTGAAGAAGACACCTCATATCTAATAATAATGCTTTACTACAAACCGTTCAGATTTTTTTAATGTCTTCTGTTCAAGAACCTCTGGAGGGCATGTGCAGAAGGCTGTGTGTGGGTGAAAACATGGAGGAAGTAGAGCTGAATTTGTCTGTTAGCTCCATTCTTCTCTTCTTTCTTCAATGTTACAGACACTGTTCAGTGTATATGTCCTTTCTGTGGCCAGAGCAATGTGGCCTGGGTAGTAGGTTAAGTTCTATTCAGGAATGCCCAGGAATAACTGAGATTTTATACCTTTTCAGCTAAAATGCCTTCTGTAAAGATCAAGCTCATTTTGAGTTTAAAAAAGTCTCTCGGGTTAGGGAGATGAGTGCACACCGCGAGCTCAGGTCTCAAACAAGTGCCCACTGTGGAAGCCTGCCTCTAATCCCAGCCCTTAGGAGGTAGAAACAGGGTATCCCCTGGGCAAGCTGCTGGTAGACTGGTCAAATCTTCTGTGAGCTCAGAGTGCAAATGAAAGACCCTGCCTCACTAAATAAATTGGAGAGCAACAGAGGAAGACCCTTGACTTTCACCTCTGGTTTTTGGTGTACACACATATGTACCACATGTATACATACACTTTTAAAAATACTTTTCATCAGGATCTACTATAGGTTTTTGTTGATGTTATTTGGTGTTTGTGTTTAAATTAACCACTTCAAGCTTTCGGATACCACATCCAACTGTCCCCTTTATCTGAGGGCATGAGGATGGGGAAGAAGAGACTAAGAATTTGATACATATTGCTGCCTTCATTCATGTTGACAAATGTATGGCACAACAAATATAAAAATAGAAATATGTAATAGCTCAAAACCAAAGGTTACAATGTCCATTTTGGATATTTGGGCTCTCTAGAGGGAGAGCCCAATTTTCAATTATGTGGCTTTATATTAAGCTTGAATGATGTGTGATTTAAGTAAAAGTTTGCTGCCAAGAAAAAGAAAATACCCAGGGACCAGGCTATAATGGTTTCTCTCTGAGTCTCCTTTAACTCCCAGAAAGAGATAAGGATATGGGAAAAGAAGGTTGGAGTGCCTGGCTTCTCTTGGCCTGGCTTCTTGTACCACAGTACCATAGACAAGACAGAGAGCTTGGGTCAAGGAGATGACCCACTCGTTCCCTGGGAAGGGCTCTTCTGGTCACCTTCTCCTCTTGTTACAGTAGATAGTGTGCCATAACCATCTCCCCAAGACCTCCTTTTGCAAAGCCCTCACACTAAAGAGTGAAGCCCTAGTGTGAATTTGAGGAGGGGTACAATTTTTCAGCAGTGCTGTAATGATTTTTGGTGACTTTCTTACATCTTGGGATCTTGACCATTACTAATAATACACTTCCAAGACTCTTCACAGATGACACTGATGAAATTTTTTTCTTCTTAGGTCTGACCTTCCTTGCTGGAAGTGATGTCATATTCCTATATATCCTGACAGTGGAGGCAGAGGCAGGGAATCTCAACAAGTTCAAGTCAGCCTGGTCTAGCTAGTGAGTTCTAGAACAGTCTGGGCTGCATAATGAAACTCTGTCTCAGCAAAAGTAAATCTCCAAATGTCATAGAACCACAGTTTCTCTCCCCAGATTGTGTTACTTCAGTGAAAGCTGTCCTCCATTTGCCCTGGTTTCTCTCATTATTATCTGATCAGTTTTTTTATGACTGTTTGTTTCTGTTTTCAGGTGGAGGCCACGTGGCTTTGCAAGGCCAGAGTTGATGAAGATCTTGCATAATTCACTTGATGATTCCTTTAAACGCCTTATCGTTCCTCTCCTCTGTAGAGAGTTCAGGTATGTACTATGTCTTGTTTAATTTTTGTGTGATATTTATCATTGTGTATGATACTGGACCCATTAAAGCATGAACATATAGTAACTTTGTTGACTGAATCTCCAGGCCATATAATTTACAGGGAGCCACAAAGTCTTAAATTTACTTGGTTTCATTGTATAAATTCATTAGCATGCATGGATCTTAAAACCTTCATTTTGATATGCTTGTCAAGTCTTGAGCACTTACTGCACACATCCCTTCCAGTTCTGCAATGCTAGTGTTGCAGTTCAACAACCAAGCCAGCCATAATTTTATTGACTGGATATTTGGCTTGCAAGAAATAAACTGAGAAATTAATGGGGGAGTTATGTGGAGACATTTTTAGAAGTAAGAGAGTCAAAGGAAGCATAAGAAAATCAGTGAAGGACCCAATGGATTTATTACCAAGAAAAGAGAAAGTGTGTATGCTTTTATCTCCCTGTGAGAATTGTTTGAATTACCAGCAATAATGAGCAGATGTCAGGAGGTTATTGCCATGTTGCTGGACTAGTAGAAATAATAAAGATAAAAACTGCAGAAAAGATGAAGTGTAGAATGCTTTTAGGGGAGAAGATTGAAAGAAGCATCTCACGGAGGCAAGAACGAGCTCTCAGCTCCTTCTACCTTTGTCTTGGTTAGAAACTGGCCGTTCCTTCCCGAGTCCTTCATCCTCACATTGGCTGCTGTTTTCATCAGGGCTTTCTGGGAACACTGTTCGAACTATCTCATCAGCTGCTCTAAAAGTTTCTGGCACACTGTGATGCTCCTCTGTCCCTGTTTTCCTAGACTTGACCATTGAGTTCACAAGTGTTTAGAGCCGGGAATGAGCTAGTACGGAATAAAAAATAGTCCTTTGTCCTGTTTCTAGTGCTTGATGACACTCAGTGTCTTGTTTCATTCATTTTATTCTGGATGTTCCCGACAGATATTGTTTCTTTGGGGATTTGTGTCAAGTCTGTGTAAAGTAACTACATCTTTTGCTTTTGAAGAATATGATGTGACCTTTAAGGGGTTCTGTTTTTCTTAATTATATCGGGAACTTTAATATATGAATATACAGATGGGTCGTGTTTTCAACAGGCTGTCTTCTTCCCCATTTCACTGGGGGCCCTTTTCCGTGGGGGTATTGGTAAGCTCTAGGTTCATGCATACACCAGTCAATTCTGTGGGGAGGACAATGGATCACAGATCACCTTCCCACTCTGTGGCTCTTACATTCTTTCCACCCCCTCTTCTGCAATGTTCCCTGAGCTTTGGAGGGCTTGTTAGAATTCTCCTTTAGTGTTGAGCTCTCACGAGCCTCTGTTTTCTGTTTAGACTCCCCAGTGCCTACCTCCATCTCCCTGGATAAGGTTCTCTGGCTAGCAGTGAGAGCAGCACTCATACATACTCTGCCACTTCCTCTGTAATGTTTCTTAGGCTCTGACAGGTGGGATAGAGATGGATTTCTCTTCTTGCCCTTTAATGTGTCTTGTGTCTTCCTGACATTTGATGCTGTCTATAGAAAGCAAGTTCTCTTACCAAGAGTGAGAATGACATTGATCAAAGTGGATAATCATACATTTAGAAGGCTTTGGATGGGTATAATCTCTTCATTGAGCCAAAGAACAGTGGAAGCTTCCATCTAGGGTCTCCAAACCATAGGCTCTGCCTTGGTTCTCAGTCAGTACCAGACATGAATTTCCTCCCACTTAGTGGTCTCCATATCCAATCAGAGAGCAGGTAATTGCCCCTATAGCCTGTGCGTCACTATTGCACCTGTGTGTACATCTTGCCTGGCTGGTTGCTTTTGTAGCTTGCAGGATCCAATGCTTATTCTCATTGTTGATGGCTTTTGTCCCCAGCAGTTGCACAGCCCTTTCTAGCATCATGACAACTAGCCAGCAGGAAGATGGCTTCCATCTCGGTTCCAGCTTGCTTAACAACTCTGTAACCTCTCCCTTAAAAAAATAAAAATAAAAATTTATTTATTTGCAAGCAGAGAGAGATAGAAGTGAGATAGAGAAAACGAGCCTCTAGCTACTGTAATCTAACTCCAGATGCATCTGGCTTTCCATGGTTACTGGGCAATCAAACCAGGGTTGTTAGGCTTTGCAGGCAAGTGCCTGAACCACTGAGCCATCTCTCTAGCCCTACCTTTCTTCTAGAACGGTTTTTTCACTCAGCTTTTCCTGGCATAGGTTCTCATTAGCATAGTACTTACCGTATTAGACTTGTCCACTTTTCTGTTTCTTCCATCAGGTAGTGGTCCTCAGCTCTGTATCTTATGCTTATGAGGACACCCTACAAAAAGTCATCAAATGATCTCTCAAATGAAGTTAAAAGTGAAGATTTAGACATACATATAATCCGTCTTTTCTTGTTTGGCTATAGGCAGAGAAAATGGCAATGGAATGTTAAAGAAGATGAGAAAAGAAATAGTTAGAAACTGAATTAGGCCTGAGAAGCAAGCATTTGCCAGTTGTACATCTTCATAAATGTAGATCTCCCCTCCAAACAAACACAGAAACACCCTTTGAATGGCTTTGTACTCTCAATTTTCTTGTGGCCAATCTCACATAATTTTTACTGGGTCCAAAAGGAACACATGCTGTTTATTGAGTCTTATGATTTTTAGAAGATAATATATTGAGAGCTGCAAGTTCCAAATGCCTTTAAACCCACCTAGGAAGTCTTCAAAGTATACTTGCAATAACGTCCCCTGAAATGGGGTCATTTCAGTGAGGTGTGGCTGGCCTGGCTGGTAGTGTCTGTGACGTTGTCACGTCACTGAGAATGATGAGAAGGATGGTGTGAAGAATGAGGTGCAGATTGTACTGAGATTTACAGGTGAAAATGTAAGGCTGAATACTAGTGGAGGAAACGACCTATGATTCGATAGTTTGTTATTCTTTTTTTGTCTATATTTTCGGCATTTGATAAACTTTAATTTGATGTATAAATCTTTATATGCTTTGTCTTTCTCACATACATATGCATGTATACTCAATGACTCATATGACTTAATAACAGACAAGATAGGGAAGATAGGTTTGATAAACTCACAAGATTTGCTTCAAAATTGTGGTATCGTGTGTTACTGTGATTAGCAAAAATAGACTCAGAGTTAATTTTTGTATCTTTGTTCTCCTCTTATTTTGTTAGACTAAATGTTCCTGTGAGGAATAACAGTACTAAATAAATTCTGCTCTTGTTCTGGAAAGATGAATGGGGTAAAAGCTACATACCATTTTCTGTTTTTGTTTTTTTCTGTATTTCTAAAGAGCCAAGCTAACATCCGATGCAGAGAAGGAATCCGTGTTGATGTTCGGAAAGAACCTTCGTCAGCTCCTTTTGACAAGCCCCGTTCCAGGACGCACGCTGATGGGAGTAGATCCTGGTTACAAACACGGCTGCAAATTAGCTATAATCTCTCCTACTAGTGAGTTCTCTTTCTGCTTCTCACATAGACATTCTTTGGTTCTTTGATCACAGGCCCATTTCACAGATTTCATGAATTTCCTTGACTTGTTGATCAAAATTCTCACAGGAAGACCATCATGTATTCTCTTCCCTGTGTCTCACGGGGGAAGTATTAATAATTAACTAGGCTCTTACTTGAACTTTTTTTTTTTTGAGATAAGATCTCATGGCCCAGGTTGGTCTTGAACTCTGTATATAGCTAGAGATGACCTTGAACCTCATTTCCTGTGTGCTGGGATTTCAGGCATATGCCACCACTCTCATGTTAGGTGATGATGGGGGTCAAACTCCAATACCTGAACTACATACATCTCTAGTCCTCAGATATGAACTGTTATCCTCCAACAATTTCAATTTTGTGATGCATTTTAATTACATACATCTTTTAAGTAACAGGCATCTTTGTGTGTCCATGGTATGTGTGTATGTATGGGTTAGAGGTCAACCTTGGTCAGCCCTCACCTTCTACCTTGATTTTGTTTGTTTTGTTTTTCGAGGTAGGGTCTCAGTCTAGCCCAGGCTGACCTGGAATTCACTGTGTAGTCTCAAGCTGGCCTCAAACTCACAGCAATCCTCTTACCTCTGCCTCCCAAGTGCTGGGATTAAAGGCGTGCTACTATACTCAGCCCTTCTACCTTGTTTTGAGAAGACGTCTCTCTCAACAAGTTTTGCTACCATGAATGCCAGGCTTGCTGGTCCTCGAGCTTTGAGATTTTCCTGATTCCACCTACCATTGCCATGTAGGCACCTTAGGATTACCTGCTTCCTTAGGGATTTGAAATCCAGTCACCAGACTTGCACAGCAAGCACTCCTAACCATGGAGCAGATCATCTTCTCAGACCTAGCAGACATTTTTATTGCTTGGTCCACTTCATATTTTACCTACTCACTCATGTGTTTACCCTTTCTGTTACTTTTCATTTTTTCCTACATTTCTGTGTTCATATTTGAGAACATTTTTGCCTAAAAAACTCTATGCTACTTACTACATTTAATATGGGTCATTTGATGATAATTATCTCAGTTTTTGTTTGAAAACATCACATTCATTTTTCAAGAATGTTTTTGGCAAGTGTGTTTGTGTGCTGTTTGTATGGTATTTGTATGAATGTATATGGGTAGGTGCACATGTGTGTGCATGTTCATAGTGTGTAGAGGTCAGAGGCTGACATGGGGTATCTGTCCTCTGGTATACTGCACCTGGTTCTTTTTTAAAATTTTTTTATTGTCCATAATGAGTTACAATATTTAGTGGGCAAACAATGAGTTGTTATCCCCAATTCCCCACTGCCCTCCCCTCCCCAATCCACTGGATAACCTCCTCCATGGGTCGTCTGGATCAGTCCTTGTGACAGGGGACCATGGATAGCCTAGTATTCAGCCAGGTTCTCCTGGCCATGCCTCTGGATAATCTCCCCCACCACGGCTTTCACAATTTTTCCACCCCCTTTTCCGCATAGTTCCCTGAGTCGTGGTGTATGCACCTGGTTCTTTTTTGAGGTAGGGTCTTGGAATTCACTATGTAGTCTCAGGATGGTCTCAAACTCACAGTGATCCTCCTGCCTCTACCTCCTGTTCTTTTTTTTTTGGAGATTGGATCTCTTAAGGAACTTGTGCTCATTGATCCAACTAGACAGCTATAGGAATCCTCCTGGTTCTGCCTCCCCTGTGCTGGAATTTTATATTGGTTCTGAGGATCTGAACTTAGGACTTCATGCTTGTGTGATAAACATTTTATTCACTGGACCATTTTCCCAGCCCTTGAAGAACATTTTTGTTGGATAGATTAGCTAATTGGTAGTTACTTAAAGATGTCATTCTATTTTTTGGCTGTAAGAGAATTTAACTTTCCATTTGAAAGTAATGTCTTTGTGCTTCTGGCTGCTAAGAATTTCTCTTAGTGGTTTTCAAAAGGGTCCGTATGATGTTCGTGTGTGTATGTGTGTGTGTGTGTGTTTTCATGAATTCCATTTGTGTGGGTTTTTTTAGAACTTGTAGCATTTTTTTGTAACTTCATGTATATTAGTATTATGTCCTTAATTTTCTTCAGTTTTCTAATTTTTTTGCTTTATTTTCTATTGGTTCATAATCCTCTAACCTGATGTAGCTGATGTTTTCATTTGCCTGTCTGGTGTTGAGTGCCTGTCCGTGTGTATGGGCACTGGTATGCATGTGCTTCTGGAGGACAGGTTCTCACATGAACTCAGAGCTCTTCAGTTCTACTAGGCTAGCTAGCCAGGGTTCCCCAGTCTCTGCTGCCTAAAGTCTGGGATTACTTTCAGTGAGAATTTAAGTAGGTGCTGGTGATCCAAAATCTAGTCTTCATAATTGCACAGCAAGTGCTTTTTTTCACTAAACCATCTCCTCAGTCCCACTAATTTGCTATGAAATTCATCTATTGAGTTATTTCTTTAGATTGTTTTTTAATTTAGAATTTCTATTTGATTCTTAAATTTAGATGTTATATATAGTTCTCTCAAGCTTCACCTTTTTTCAGTTTAAATTTTTTAAAAAAATATTTTATTTATTCATTTTTAAGCAGAGAGATACAGAGAGAGAGAGAGAGAGCGAGAGAGCGAGAGCGAGAGAGCGAGAGCGAGCACACCAGGGCCACCACCTTATGGGTCTGGCTTATGTGGGTCCTGGGGAATTAAACCCGGGGCCTTAGGCACTGGAGGCAAGTGCCTTAACTGCTGAGCCATCTCTCCAGCCCTAAATTTTTTGTGTATGTATTTGCATGCACACATGTGTGTATGCTTGCTTGCACTAGAGTGTCTTGCTGCTGCAAATGAACTATAGCTGCATGCACCATATTTTGTGTCCAGCTTTTTTTTTGACTTTAATATCTTATTTTCTCTTTTGTTTCTCATAGGGTATTCACTGTTGTGTTTATTTGTTCCCATGTTTCTTTTATTTTTTTTATGTATGTGTGTAGTATGTGGTGTGTGTGTGTGCATGCATGTAGGTGGTGTCCATACGTGTTTGAGGATGTGCACCATAGACGTATGCACATGGAGAGATCAGACGCTTGCTGAGTCCTCTTCTGTCACCCCCTGCCTTGTTTCTGGAGGAAGGGTCTTACTGACCCTGAATCTCAGGCTGCTTTTCAGTGGAACAAGCTGACCAGAGAGCCCAACAGTCCTCCTGTGTGTGCCCTCCTCAATACTCTTTATATATTTTTTAAATATTTAGCAGAGGAAAGGAGAGAGGGGAGAAAGAGAGAGACAGTTGGGAGACGAAGAGAGAGAGAAGAGGGATGGAGGGGATAATGGATATACTAGAGCCTCTTGCCACAGCAAATGAACTCTAGGTGCATGTACTACTCTGTGCATCTGGTTTTTTACATGAGTACTGGGAAATTGAACCCAGGTCATTAGGCTTTGCAAGCAGCTGCCCTTAACTGCCTAGCCATCTCCCCAGCTTGACTGTTTTTATTTGTTTTTACATGGAATTTGAGGACTAAACTCAGGTCCTCATGCTTGCCCAGCAAGTGCTCTAACTCCACAAGCCGTCTTCCCAGCCCCTGAAATTATTTTTTCTTTCATGTTATTATGCATAGGGGCTGTGCTTATCTTCCTTATATTTGTGCTGCCAAAGTGAGCACTTAAAAAACTTGTTTATTGATAACTTTAATATATAAATGTAATTCCCTCCCATGACCCTCCACTTTCCCTCTCACTTAAATTCATTCTTCTCTCTTATCTTTTTGTCATCATTTTCCCTTCTAATATGCAGGTCTTGTGTAGGTAGTGTCAGCCACTGTGAGGTCATGAATATCAAGGCTACTTGTGTGTAGAAGACAGTATTATAAGGATTCCTCCCCTTCCTTTGACTCTTACATTCTTTCTGCCACCTCTTCCACAATGGTCCCTGAGCTTTTTTTATCATATCAACCTAATTCCTGAGTTATCTCATTCATGACATTTTCCAATTGTGACGTATGTTCTCCTTATTTTCTATAATGTTCTCTTCTATAAATTTAATTTTTGTGTATTAGCTCCTCTTTTATTCGCATATCATGCTAGTCTTTTTTATTTTATGCCTTTAAAAGTAATCATGCTGTATAGAATTTTTTGTCATCATTTCCATTGCTTAGTTTTACCTAGTATTAATTTTCCAAAACTTTTAGGAAGAAAAACTGAATCAAGACATGTTTTTTTAGCTGAAACTTTTACTTCTGTTTTTTCCAAATTATTAGAAAAATTGACTACAACTCTGTGGATAGAGAAATAGCCACATGGTATTTGGAATCCACTTCTCTGTTGCTTTCTTCTGTCTGGACCTCCATTTTTCTTTGGTCATTCTGTCTTTATTGTTTGTTCACCGTTTGGATATGGGTCCAGCTGTTTCTCTGGTGGACTTGGTCTTTCCTTGTTTTAGGAGTTCATCAGGATCAGTTTCCTAACCCTTTCAGATCTTACCCAGCAAACTGTACTGAAGTTTTACTCGTCTCAGCTCCTCTTCTCAAACTAACAATATTGGTATGTCCAGGAAAGCGCTTTTTGAAATTTTGGGAGTCCTTAGCTCTCCGTAGCTTCTCTGCTTCTCCTGAGCAGACGTCTGGGACTGCTCATGGTAGTCTCACCTGCTTAGCTGTTTGGTTTTGTTGGGATGGTGGTTACCTTTTTTAAGACACAATCATTGCTCTTGGATTTTGTGGCCTTGTGTATTTATGCTACTCATTTTTCCAACAGATGAGAAGTATATTTTATCATGTTTCCTGAGATTTCATATAGTTATGATTTTTACTGTGTTACTGTAAGTAATTTTTTTGTTTTTGTTGTTGCTTTGTTTTTCTTTTATTTTTGAGATAGTCTTGCAATTCAGCCTAGTCAAGCCTTAACTCCCTTTGTAGCTCCTGCCGGCTTCTAGCTTTCCAGCTCTTGCCTCATCTTCCTGAGTATTAGGACTACAGACCTGTGCTACTAAGCCCAGCTCAGGTTAGAGAAAAAGTCAAATTACACTCGCTTTCTTTAGATAACTTTACCTGACTTTGGTACTTTCTTCTGGATGATGGTTGATGATTTTTCAGTGTTGCATTGCTTAGAGTGTTCTTACTAAAAACTTCAACACACATTTCCTTAGTATGTGTAAGTCAACATTTTTCTGAGACTTTATTTCATCATTTAATTTAACTCAATATGTATTCATGTATAGTCTGTTTAAAATTTGTGTAGTATCTCCAGTTGTGTAGCCTCTTTATGTGTAATATAATAATTTATTGATGGTTTTTCTTAATTGGTATTGTTAAAAGTATTTTTCCTACAAGTAATTTTTACTTTAATTTGATTCTTTTTACATTTTTGCATTTTTCCTATCTTTAGTGTTTTTTTTTATAGTTGTTTGTTTTGAGACAGCGTTGCACTCTGTCCCAGACGGTCATCTAACTAGCAGCAATCTTACTAATTCATCTTCCCTTCTACTGGGAATATTGGCATGAGCCTGCTCCATCACTGTTTTCAGTTTATCATTTCTTATCTCTACTTTCTGTGGAGTTACTCTGTGGTTCTCTCACTGACTCCCTAAACTGTTTATTTAACTTATTTATTTCCATTCACTGATTGCCCAAGAGTGTTTTAAATAAATAATTTCAATTGAAATAACATACTTATTTCAAAATAAAATATTTTCTAAAAAGCTCACAGTTCTTAAGTATGCAGATCAAAGAAATATACGAAGTAAACAAATTCATGGATCTGTAACTGAAAAGAACAACAAGAATAATAAAATAGTTTCTGATCTGTAGTGAAGAATCAACGTGAATTTTATCTGCTGTTAAAACCTGTTGCTATTTCAAACCATTTTCCTTCTAGGTACCAGGGCATGATATCTAATTAATGATTTTGTATAGAAACCCCGTGCTCTGAAAGCAGCAGTAGTCCAAATCTGACCTAGTGAGTGTGAATGAGTCCAAGCACTTTCAAAGCCCAGCTGGCTGAGTCCTGGAACTTGCTTAACAAAGACATTGGTGAGTGTTGTTTGTAACTTTTTACAAAATGTCTTCTTTTTCTTCATTTTTTTTTTTTAAGGTCAGATACTTCATACAGATGTGGTTTACTTGCACTGTGGACAAGGTTTCCAAGAGGCAGAGAAAATAAAGAGACTTTTGCTGGATTTCAGGTAAGAAAATAGGCAATCTTTGGAGTCCTTTGGTGGCTCCACCAATCAGAGATTCCTACTGAGCCTTAGTTTTGAGAGAGGGGTTAAAGGAAATCCCTGGATCAGAGAGAAGGAACCCTGCTAAGCAGTGGTAGCACAAGTGCATGTGGAGACTGTGGAGAGTCCTGCTCCCCTCCTTGACCCCTTTGAAAATGGAAGAGATGATGGGGGAACATAGCCATAGTCTCTTCCTCCCCGGAAAAATTGAAATGAAACTTTAGAAATTCACAGCACATCATGTAAGCCAGTTACAATGGCTTCGCTATGCCTTGGAATGCTTCTATGTTGTTTCATTTTGGTTAGTTAGTGGGAAGAAAGCTTCCTGACTATTTTGAAGATTATAGTAAACTGTTTTTCCTGTTTCCTAAATCAAGCACAGGGGCCGTGTGTTAGCTCACAGAAGTCTGTTTCTCTTGTGAAACAGAGAGGACATGGACCCATGAGAAAGTTAGAACCCAGTATACCAGTGCTTGCTGGCTTATTTCAAAGCATGCCTTGAGCGCCTGCCTCCAGGCTCTCATTCTGCCTCTCCCTTGCAGCTGCAGCACAGTGGTGATTGGAAACGGAACCGCCTGCCGGGAGACTGAAGCCTACTTTGCTGATCTGATAAAGAAAAATTACTTTGCACCACTGGATGTTGTTTACTGGTAAGAATAGTAGAAATACTTGTTTTGTAGGAGAGGTAAGGGAGCTCTTGCCTCCTCTTGCTTTCAATCTCCCAGGAATGATTAAAGCAGGGCAGGGTCCTGAAAGCTCTCAGAGCATGAGCCGGTAAGGCTCATTTCCTTGCATGGGATTTTCCAGATTGTACTTCATAGAAGGACTCCAGTTAACTGTAAACTACTAAGTAGATGGTATACCAGGCTAGCACCCATATACTGTACCCCTTCTACACATGTAAGCCCATGAATCATTGTCCTTTAGAAGTGAGAGCCACAACAATTGCTACAAATGGAAAATATGGCATTTCATTCTCATTTATCTCTGCTTATACATTCTCGTGACATGCAGGTATACAGATTAGCATTCCCCTTTCTTAGACCACCCCTACCTCCAAAGTAGCTTTGCCTGTGTTCTCTACTGTTTTCCTCCTTTCCCTTTGCTCCTCACATAGCTGAGTTTTCTCTTCCCAAACTTCAGTGGCTGAAAGTCCTAAAGGCTTTGGTTCTCAGAGAAAGGGTAATGGCTTATACTTAGAGAGTGGCCCAGAGCCATCTCCTGTTTAATGAGAAATCTACTGACTTTGAAGGAAGGATTTATTTTGATGAACAGGGTAGTAAAAGGATGAACAAACCAATTGAAAGGTAAAATCTACCATAGGAAGAATACTAGCATCCACTTAGGTACGGCAGAAAGGAGGGGCCAGGTATTCCATGTTCTGACATATATATTCTCCCTTTGTTTAGCCTGAGTCAGGAAAACAAACTCAGGCTAAACAAAGAGGAGAAGCTGTATGTGCCATGGGAATGTGAAAGAGCCAGATTGAAAAGTCCTCCTCACATCTTTAAATCTCCCTCCTCTGCTATTAAAGGTTGTAAATGGCTATATTGAAGACATTCCCTCTTCTGGGAACTTCAGACATACACCAGTCAGTACTTTTGAGAAGCTAACTGATGCCCCTAAGACACAGAAGTTTCTGTTTATTACAGGCTCTTTCTCTGATTTCTTTTTCATTTGTTCATATTTCTTTAATGTAAATATCTTCAGTATATTTGTGGTGATTAAATCCTTATTTATAAAAAATAAATATTTGTGGTGATAAATACAACTTTGGAATTATAAAAAGGACTGCTGGAAGTAGTGGCATATGCCTATAATCCCAGCCCTCAAGAGGCTGAGGCAACCTTGGCAACATATTGAGCTCAAGGCCAGCTTGACCTTTACAGTGAGAATGTGTCAATGTTTCAACATTTAAAGCTGCAATATAGTGGGGTTTTCTGGTACCTAAATTGCTTATATCTTGGAGCATAATTTTAGATTTTCTTAAAAAAATATTTTATTTATTTATTTGAGAGAGGGAGAGAGAAAGAGGCAGACACAGAGAGATAATGAGCCTCCAGCAGTGGCAAATGAACTTCAGACACATGCGCTACTTTGTGCATCTGGCTTTACGTGGGTACTGGGGAATCAAACTCGGGTCCTTCTGCTTTGCAGACAAACACCTTAACTGCTAAGCCATCTCTCCAACCCTAGGTTTTATTTTTATACACACACACACACACACACACACACACACACACACACACACACACACACATGATTGTGTAATTTATGAGTTTAGATGATGTGTTCACATATATCTCTTTTTTCTCTTTTAAAGTATCATCATCTTCCCATCAATAAGCATGCTCCATGGCATCATTTAAATTCATCACAAATGCAGTTTGTGTGCTCTTCCCTGTTTTAGTCATTCCTCATTTTACAGGTGGGGTTTTCTTTTCTTTTTTTAAAATATATTTTATTTGTTTATTTGCAAGCAGAGAGAGAGGGAGGGAAGGAGGGAGAGAGAGAGAGAGAGAGAGAGAGAGAGAGAGAGAGAGAGAGAGAGAGAGAGAGAGAGAATGGGCACGCCAGGGCCTCTAGCCACTTTTGTGCATCTGGCTTATGTGGGTCCTGGGGAATTGAACCTGGGTCCTTAGGCTCCGGAGGCATGCTCCTTAACCGCTGAGCCATCTCTCCAGCCCTACAGGTGGGGTTTTCTAATCATTACCATTCTAATTTAAGCTAACAAGAATCTTTTCATGTCTAGATCTTTGACATACCTGTATTTCTTTAGAGAACATTTTAGCAATAGCATGACTTAAAGAGGCACCTAATTTACCACTGTTTTTAGCTGGGAAATTATAAAAATACCGAACACAATGTACTAAATAATCCCTGTGTTCCAGATCTGCCTCTTCCCAGGATATTAGCTAATTAGGGATTGTGCTGTTTTGAAACATTACATCTTTAGAGTATCTAATGATTCAGCTGGAAAAGGAAGAAGATAAAGCACTTTATTGTGAAGCCCATCTGGATATGCCAGACTACTAACTACATGAAGAAGGAGAAGGGCGTGAGTGAGCACCCTGTCCAGCTCTGGGCTCTTCCTGTGCTCTGTTCTCTGGTGGCCTTTCTCTGCTCACTCTCCTTCCAGTTCACATAGTGGCTGTCTTCATGTGAATTCTTGGTGTAAATTGTTGCTTGTTTAGAAATTAATTTTAGGATTGGAAAGATTATTTTAGCTGTCAAGGTGCTTGCATACAAAGCCTAACAACCTGGGTTTGATTCCCCAGTACCCATGTAAGCCAGATGCACAAAGTGATGTGTGCATCTGAAGTTCATATGCAGTGGCTGGATGCCCTGCTGTGCGCATAACTCTTCCTCTTTTTTGTCTCTGTCTGTATCTCTCTGCTTGCAAATAAACAAAATATTAAAAAATTAAAAATAATATTAAAGTTACATGTTTTTAGAGCTTTTCAAATGTTGTCTTCTTTTGCCATGTTTTCTTCAGCATTACTATGCTGGTTTATGTACCTACTTTCAGATTCTCTGCTCCCAATTTCTCTTTGACCTTGGCTCTTAACATTGTGCCTATGTGTTAGCTTTCTTTCATTGTGACATAATGAAAAATACTGGAGAAAATCAGTTTAAATGAGGAGCTGTTTATTTTGCCTTATGGTTGTTTATGGGCTTATGATGAGCAGCAAGAGGAAGACTGGAGACAAGACACACCCCATCACCTACATCACCTCCCAGTAACCCATCAATGAGTGCACTCCTTGGTGAGCTCAGAGCACTCATGATTCAGTCTCTTCCCCAAAGCCCTACATCTGAACATTGCTACGTTTGGACAAAGCCTGCAACACAGAAGGCTTTATCCAAGCCATAACAGTTCTGATTTATTTTCATAGACCACCTGTGTTGAAGTACAAGCAGCATACTGAGTTGTCATGTGACTTTGGACCAGTTATTTATCCTCTCTATTATTCTTTGTCCTTCCATAAGATGGAAAAATTACGGTGCCCGTCATGTAGAACTGTTGGGAAGGGTTAGTGGGTTACTCTGCAATTACACTAGCACCTGGCATGTGCTTGCTGTTAGTGAGATCAAGTCAGGTTTTTATGTTGACTGTGCTTCAGGGTAGTTGGGGGAAGCTTGTTTATATCCTTTGTTCAGTTTTTTTCTATTCTAGGTTTTTATCTTCTTCATAATGATTTTGAGATATGTATGTATTAATGATTATGTTATACTTTTTAAATTGTGGAAATAGTATCCTCATTTTATAGTTATAACTTAAGTATTTTTATACCTACTTTAAATTTTATTTTCTTAGATTTTATTGCTTTTAAGTTTTGTGTTATGCTTGAGTCTAGAATATTAAAATATTTTGCATTAGTGATGATAGAAAATATTAACCTCTAATATGGTCAGGAATACTGATTTTTGTTTTTTTAATACTTACAACACAAGTTTTTATTTTGCAAGTTCAAGTCTTCTTAACCTTTTTTAAAGCCTCATGATCTTAATGACTTACATGGTTGTTTTGAAACTTTATTCTGTAGAAACTAAAAATTCACTAGCAAACCTTTGTCAGCTTAGATAGCACGAGTAAAGACTAGAAGCCTAGTGGCTGGTGCAGAATGGTTTTGAAAAACAAAGTGTGTGTGGCCTCCTCTTCCCTCCTGCCCTTCTTCATGTCTTCATGTGCTGTGCTTTACAAACAGCACGCCCACCCAATTTCTCCCCTTCCTTTTCTCCCCTTTTCTTGTTTTTCTTCCCCTCTTTTCCTTTCTTTTCACCTCTCATTTGGTAGTACTCTATTTTAGTTGTTTTCTATTGTTGGACAGTTGGGTTATATCCTATGTTGGATGTATTTTAGTAGTAAAACTAGTGGTCTGTACTTAAACGCCATAATTTCAATATTTATTCATAAATATATTTTATATGGTTTTCTTGTGTTTTGAGACTCTGTCTCATGTAGCCCAGGGTAGCCTCAAACTCACAAAGTAGCTGATGCTGGCCTTGAACTCCTGATCCTTATTCTTCTGAGCACTGGGATTTGCCTCATTCTTCTGAGCACTGGGATTACAGATTTGTACCATGTAATAGGGTGTTTTTAATGAGTTAGGGAAAAGGACATATCTGTTTTTAAATCTATGATTAATAGTTTAGTATTGAGTATATGCTGAGGAAATAAAATATTTATTTTTTTGCCCTCACGTAACATTTCCTAGTACTTCATTTGTTCTATTTTTAATTGAAGAGAATTCTTGAATATATAGGATATATTCAAGAATTATATATAATTAAATATATATTATTAAAGAATGTATTAAGCTCATACACACATATGTGTGTGTATATATATACATATATATACATATATATATGAAATCTTGAATATCTTTCAAAGAATTTCTTTTTTTGTGGCAGTACTGGAAATCAAATCCAGAGCCTTGTGTATGTTTATAGGATATCATTTTAGTTCTTAAAAAGTTAATTTCTCTTTAGCTCACTCTCTTCTCATTCTTAAATGTAAGCTGATTCAGCCTTCTCACTCCATCCTAACCTCTCCATGGTTTCCTTCTTTCCTGTCTGAGTTGCTTGTGTTTGAGTTCTTTGGTCTTCAGTTGAACAGCTTTTTCTTACCTGTCAAAGTCATCTATTCAATTTTTAACTTGTTGCCATATCTGTTATGTTTAGAAATTGTATTTGTTAGTTTTTCAGTTTGTTTGAGAGATAATTGACAAATGCTAAGCTCCACATATTAAGAATCTACAATTTCTGGGCTGAAGAGATGGCTTAGCGGTTAAGGCGTTTGTCTGCAATGCAGAAGGACCTGAGTTCGATTCCCCAGTGCCCATGTAAAGCCAGCACAAGAGGGTGTATGTGTCTGGAGTTCATTTGCAGTGGCTGGAGGCCCTGTTGTGCCCATTCTCTCTGTCTGCCTTCCCCCTCGAATAAATAAATAAAATATTTTTTAAAAATTCAGTTTTAAAAAAAAGAATCTACAATTTCTATGGTATTTGACATGTAGATGCTCCCATGAAACTATCACTACCAGCAAGATAATGATCGTATCCTTTACTCCTCGTCCAGCTGCTTTCTGCTCCATTCTTTAGTCCACCTTTTCTTCCCTGCCTTCCCTCCCCGGGCAGCTTCTGATCTGCTTTTATAGCCGTAGAATCTTGTAATAGTCTATCTTAGCTCCCCAGGCTGAGAAAAGTTTAGAGCCCCCATTTTTCTATATCCTTCAGATTTGTGTCCTCATTTCTCCATAGTATATATGCTCTCTATTGCTATGTTTTTGCTTTTTTTTAAAATTGTAGATTGCAAACCACTGGTAAATGGTAAAATCAATTATTTTTAAAAGTTGAAAATAGAAACTATGTGTTTCATGGAGTAGGCTAAGTGTCATGACTTTGTTCCGGTTGCTTGTATGCTACATTGTGAGATATATTGTGATTGCTTTTATCAGTGGTGGCAGGGGAAGATGGGGAACCGCTGCTGTGTGAAATCCAGCAACTTTTTAAAAGTTTGTAAACCTTGGAAAAAATACTGGGAGAAAATTGGCTTGCAGAAATCTTTAATGAGAAAGTGGGAAGTTCTTAGTAATCCGATTCAGACTACTTTGGGAAATTACACAAGATCATCTTCGGGAAAGAAAATCAGGCAGAGGTTCACAAAGCACTTTGATCTGTGCAAGTTGGATGGATGTGTTCTACCTGAAGATTCATGAAACATCTTCCTTTCCAATTTCCCGGAAATTTTTCAGTTAATGGATAATATTTTCTATTAGGATTCCTCATGTGAAAGAAAACTTTCCAAACACTTTTGTTATTAACACATACCAAATTTTTATTATCATTTGACCTTAAAGGAAACAACTTCTCAATTAGATCAAATCGGAGGTGCACTTTTGGTAGGAAAATTTCATGAAAAAGACAATTTGAAAGTAATGATTGTAGAAAACAGAATTTTTGAGTGATTGGTTTGTAGAGCTATTCTTCTAACCTTTGAAGTATCAAGTAACTATTTTAAACATCTTGTTATGAAGGCTTTAATTTGAACAAATTTTATCTTATACATTTTCTTGGTATCTACTAGTGTCTGATTTGGCTCTTGTGTATTTACCCATTGTTTTGTATATGCAGACATTCCGTCTGAATAGAAGGATTGAATAGAGCAAGTCAGCATGCATACCTTATAAATAAAACACCTTGGCTTGGATTCACTTTATCTTTAAGAAAACTAGACTGTTGGTTGCATCTGGCTTGTAGCGCCACCTTTATTTATTTATTTGAGGTAGAGAAAAAGAAAAAGAGGCAGATAGAGAGAAAATAATGGGTGGGCCAGGGCCTCTAGCCACTGGAAATGAACGGAAGCATAGGTCACCTTGTGCATCTGGCTTTTGTGGGTATTGGGGAATTGAACGGGGGTCAGGTTGCTAGGTTTTGCAGGCAGGTGCCTTAATCACTGAGCCATCTCGCCAGTCCCGCAGCATAGATTTTGACAGTCTTTCAATATACTCATGGGCAAACTAGAGATGTGGTTGTGTGGCTCCCAGAAGGTTATTGATTTGATTCTGTATGAGAGCCCTAGCGCCCTGGCACAGATGCAGCCTTGGTTTCTGTGGTTATCCATCCAGGTTTGGGAACCTGCTTGTTTGGGAACAAACTCATGGGCCTTGAGATCTGTTAGAATCAATATCTGAAAAATTTTGAAAGGCTGTAGGTTTTGGACCTAATCTTCCTATGTTCACTGTCATTTGATAAGTGACTGTTGTGGTCCTTGAGGGAGGGTCTTTGGTAAAGATTTTGATGGGATGATTTCTCTGATGGATGATTCTGTCAGAATAATGTGCAACACGTCTCTGCTGCCTGACCCCACTGAAACCACCTTTTTTTTTTTTGCTTTAGTTAAAAGAAATGTATTTTTCAACAAATCACCAAACTTAGTTATACCCCTGAAGATCTATCTAGCTCTGTAGGCTCATAATGGATATTTTATCTGAACGACAAGTTGTGGTTGCTCTTATTTCTCATTAGTGGAGTACTTTCCCTTTTTTACATCATGAACCTCCCCTGTAGTGATGAAGGCCACCTATTAGCCTTAGAAGGATTTGTTTTGAAAAGGGTCTCAGTATGCATCCCAGGCTGGGCTTAAACCTGTTATCCTCCTGCCTCAGCCTCCTTAGCACTGGAGTTATAGATATGTATAATGATGCCCCGCATGCATTAACCTTAGAAGTTAGGATGGCCTATGGTGTTTCTGGATATTGGTGTGGTTATTATGTGTAATGACAAGGTAAAGGGATACACTTTTTGAATTCTTCACTTTGTATAGTGATAATTAGAGAAGATGTGACATTATAGACTTTTGTTGCCTTTCACGTACTGATATTCCTCTCTCCATTTCAGTGCTTAACACTGAGCTCTTCTTAATGAGGTTTCCTTGCTAGGATATTTGTGCTATTAAGTCAATTTAAAAATTAATTTATGTTCATTTTGTTGGAAGGCCTGAATGTTTTTAAACATTCTCAGTTAAATGGACAATTTTAGCAAACTATAGTAGGAAAGGAAACATAAAGAATAAATAATTGATCTGTCTGTGTGTGTGTGTGTGGTTAAAAAATACTGTTTGGATTTGAATTCAATTTGACAGTTTTTGTTCAAAATAAAATGTGTTTTACTAGTTTTGTAACCCATGTGGGTTTTTTTTTTTGTTCCTAAGTCTAATTGATATATGCAGGAGTTATCCCAGTCCCCCTGCCCCATGCTCTGGCTTAACTATATTTCTTCTCACAGATCTTTGTTTGTTGACTTTTATTGACTTAGATTAGAACTGGCATGAAGCCCAGTAGTGGTCATTTTGCATGTTCAAGTTTTTGGTTACAAATTTGCTTTTGTTGCCAGTTCCAATACAGATTTTTGATTGTTTTTGTTGGTAAGTTCTTGCCAAAGATCCATGTAGTATAACCAGAACAGATGTTCTGTTTAGACAAGTTATGTGTGCTATAACAGAATGTAAAATGTAAATTAAACAATAAAATGTTCAGTGTTAATGTAATAAGTGATGAACTTTGTGATTTTGTTTTTGGTAACTTTTAGAAATGGAAGAAATAATGTTTTATTTTGAGCAATTATTTTACTCCCTCCACTTTCTCATCTTACTTTCTATATGCACAATTTTAGGCTCCTAGGTACTCTTGCAAACTGACATTTTATTTTAAAGCATCATGGAGTTCACCCATTTCATATGTCTATAGTTTTCTTGTTAAAGTACATTTATCACAAAAATGGTACTTTTTTATTATGGAGACATCAGTTGCATATAAAAACATAAGTCTTTAGATTCCAGTGCTTCTAACTAGGTTGGTAAAATTATTATATGTAGCCCTTTCCTTTAGTAGTATTCTTGATACAGTTTAGAGTCCATCTTTTAGGACTTGTAATACCCATCTCTGTGAGTAGGGTCCAGTGTGGTCATAGGCTGAGTTCAGTGTCTTGTGAGCACAGGCATGTATACATGCAAGGCAGGCGTAGTGAGTTGTTTTGCTCATAGTTTCTAGGGTGAATCCATGTGTCAGGGCTACCATGGTATTGCAGGCCTTAAAGAAGGGGCCATTTTAACTTTGACATCAACTCTTTGCTTGTTCTCATGCATATTTTGTTCTTTCCTAGGGCATTAAGTAGCTTGCTTTCCTCCTCACTTTTGGCCCAACACTTTTAAAAGTAGTAATCACTTGATTATCGAGGATCATTGAGGTTTTCTTAGTAGTCCTCTCTGAGTCATGGGAATCACCAGGCGGTCTCTCCTTTCAGTACATATTAGAATTCAGTGTTGCTTGAATGCTTTGCTGAGATCCAAATTATAGTTGAAAATAGGAGCTCTTGAACCTACCTTATTTGGGTTTTGGCATGTTGGGGTGGGCTTTTGATTCTAATGTGTTTTATGTGGCTAAATCATTTTATTATTCTTTCCTAATTTAGTGAATTAGCGCTTCAAGTTCCCCACTTCCGTACATTTCTAAGGTTGCACCCAGCCTAATTCCATTACTTTTCTGCTTCATAGCACTTGCATATTGAAGGAACCCTAACATTTGGGTTCACATTATGATAATGAGGTTTCAGGGGCATGGAGGATTAAAGATGTCTCAGGTCTAGTTGCAGAATAAAGTTCAGAAGCACTTGTAAAGCTTGTCTGATTGGTGGGTTAAAATGCTTTTATTTATTCTCTGGTCATGCAGCATTAATCCGTGTTTCATCAGGTACCTACAGTGCTGTAATTCTAGACGTGACCTTGGGTCTTGATGTACTTCGGCTTCGTTTTCTTTCTTAATGTGCCATGAACGAAGTACATGAAAGATAGCCAACATCAAAGCACCTTTTCAAGCAAAATGCTCGATAGGAATCCCTGGTATTAACACTGTCTGTCAAATGTTTCAGCTGGTCTGCATCCTTTTACAAGCAATTGCTTGCTGCACTAAAAGAAATGTAAAGTAGTTTCAAGTTTTTGAAAGGTGAGGCAGAAGGTGGTGTAAGGTGGTAGAGTGATGTGGGTGGGGGTGACAGTACTTTACTAGAGAGGAGAGTAAATAAGAGATTGAAAGCATAGTCCTTTCAGCTGTGCCTCCCCCAGTCTTGTTATGTTTTCTATGGGTCAGGAAGTCTTCAGATCAATGCATTGCTTATGTTTTGATAAAGATGGCATTGGCCTTGGTTACCAAGGTTTAAAAGGGTGGTCAAAGAAAATTCGCAATCTTCTGTGGAAGAATAGAGGCAAGGTTAATATCTTTATGAGATTGTTTAACCAGTTTAATTTCACAGACTGTTTTTTACTGAGCCATATGAAAAATGCTGTTAAACACAATAATGTGGGATATTGAGTCTGAAGAAGGAACAAAGGAAATGGGACCCAGAGAAGGTTTGTCAGATGTATTGTGGAACATCATTTTCCCATCAACATTCTTCTCCAGGCTGTTGTCTCTATTCGGGGATGAAGATATGAGTGTAGAATGTCTTGTAACTAAGTTTTGAAGCTGTCCTTTTATTTTGTTTTACAAATATTGGATGAATAGTTTTCCCTTAAGAAAACATTTTTTAGAATCTTTTAGTGTTTAGACCATGATTATTCCCTGGATTACCATAGATCAATCTATCTATTGATCTTTCTCTTCTCTCTTTCTCTGTCTCTGTCTCTCTCTGTCTCTCTGTCTCTCTCTGTCTCTCTGTCTCTCTCTCTCTCTCTCTCTTTCTGTGTGTGTGTGTGTGTGTGTGTGTGTGTGTGTGTGTGTGTGTGTGTAAGCCAGAAGGAGACAGTCTTGGATATTTTTCTGAGGAACTCCATTCACCTCTTTTTAAGACAGGGTTCATTGGTTTAGAGCTCAGCAATTAGACTAGACTGGCTAACCATGATTACTCTACCTGCCTAGTTTTTGTATTTTAGGCACATGGGGAGCAATTCGGTTATACCATCCAGGTCTAGTGGGCAAAAAGGGCCTTGGCAATGGGCTGTAATGTTTTGTGGGGCATTAGGGGCTTGGGAGTTTCTTGTGTCTATTTTCAACAGAAGATGCCACTTTTAGATGGTTTAGACTTTGGTGAGATCATTAAAATTTGTACTACAAAATCAGTCTTTCCTACCTTAATTTGGAGGGAATACGCCTGCTCAGATTTTCAGATTGGGGAGTTAACATTTTTCTCATTCTTGAATCATGGCAGGAGGATGTGAGGCTTAGATAAAGTTGACTGGGAGCATCTCAGGAACACATCAGGCCATTGAAGTACCTTTGACCTTTCACGTTTGACCTGCTTCTGTTCATCCTTATTGTTTTTCATCATCTTTTCCATAGTGAGAAATGACAAGTGTGTGTCAAGTGGAAAATGTACAATGTATATGTCTTCTTGAATTTAGTATCTGGAAGAAAGTGTGTCTCAAAAATCTGGTGTATGCCCAGCCATAGCATCTCATTTTTCGTTCATGTAAGTGAAGCATTTCTTTTTAATACCTACCCTCCTTTAAATACTTGAGTGCTTACTATAGCTTCAGACTCATTGTTACCTTCACTAGCACCAGGAACCTTTTGGTTATAATGGATAATTGTCTTCTCCCTTGACTGTCAAAATTCATTTTCTCTTGAGTTCAGTAGATAGTTACTACCTGGGTCTGTGCTATGTTTTGTGGAATCAAAGATTCATAAAACACATTCAATAACCACATTGTGTTCAGTCCAGAAGCTGATTTTTAAGCTCAGTTCCATCGGTTTCAGAAAATGTTGTCACCATATTTATCACACACACCTTTTGAGATACAGTTGATATGGAGCCAGGGTGGCCTCAACCCTTCTACTATCCCCCCCCCCCCTTTTTATCCCCCAAGGTTTAGTCTCTTTCTAGCCGAGGCTGACCTGGAACTCACTATGTAATCCCAGGCTGGCTTCAGATTTATGGTGATCCTCCTACCTCTGCCTCCTGAGTGCTGGGATTAAAGATGTGTGCCTCCATGCCTGGCTCCTTTTTCTTAACAATCTCTTCTACTTCATCTTTTATATCTCCAGGGTTTGAAGCCTTCATTGTTCATTTCAAGCTCTCTCCAGAGACCTGGATTTAGCAAATGTCCTTTGCTAATCTCAAGTATCTCTTCCTTCGCCAAATTTACCATCTTACTTTGGGATCAGACCTGCTTTTCATGTACTTAAAAAAGGTTTTATAGTCCCCTCGTTCATTGATGGACTGTCAGTATTTTTGGACATTAAATTCATAATGTCACTTTCTTATTTTGTTACAAAACCCATTCAAACTGTTATTAATTCCCTTAAGTTTCTTCCATTTCTTTCATATATTAGTGTCTTTTATTTTCCCATCTTCTTTCTTTGAGACTTTAAGACCTGCATAAAGCTTTTCATACTTCCTTTATGACTCAGAGCTCAGACTTAAGCTATGATTACAATGCAGCTATATCTCTTACTACACAGTGACCGAGCTTCCTTGCCAAGTCCCAGGATCTTCCTTTCTGAAATGAGCACAATAATAGTATCTTTGTAAGATGTTTTTGTTTTTATAGATTAAATTGGATGTGACATTAAAAATACTCAGAATATGGCTGAGGTAGCTTAAAGTACTTGCTTCCTAAGGATCTGTGCTTGGATCCTAAGCACCCATGCCAGAAGCTGGGCATGGCAGCATGAGTCTGTAATCCCAATGCTGAGGAGGGCGAACTGAAGATCTCGGGGGCTTGCTAGCTAGCTAGGCTAGCTCAATTGATGAGCTTCAAGACAATCAGAGATCCTATCTCAATAAGGTGAAGAGTGAGGAAGACACCCAGTGTTGAACCTGCGAGCACGCACACACACACATACCCACACAGCCACATGAACAGGTACGCATGACACATTATACATACATATGCACACTCAGAATAGTTCTTGGAACGTATTATGTAATGAAGAAGTGTAAGTTGCTATTGTTTTTATTTAAACTACTAAATGGGGACTGGAGAGATGGCTTAGTGCTTAAAGGTACTTGCTTTCAAGATCTGCTGCCTCAGGTTCTGTTCTCCTATACCCACCTAAAGCCATATGCACTAAGTGGTGCATGGAAGCTTGTTTGCAGTGGCAGGAGGCCCTGGTGTGTCCATTCTCTCTGTCTCTGTCTCTCTGTCTCTTTCTCTCTCTCTCCCCTCTAATAAACAATTTTAAAAACCTACCAATGTATAACAATTACTATTACTCCTCCTGTTTCTTCCATTGGAATTTTCTTTCTTCATCCTTTGCCATCAAAAACTTACCTCTCTGTGATAAGTTTCAATGTTTCATGCCTGTCTCTCATTCCATCCTCTGTGAAATTCTTCTAAGTGTTTCAGGTTGGAGTTGAAACTTTTCCTGAATTCCCCTAAAACTTTCTTATACACTTCTATCAAGACACCTACCGTATAGCCTTCTTCATACTGTACCTGTTGTGTAACTGTTATTTGGAAAATAATTTATGACCAGGGGGGTCATTGTTCAACCCTTAAGAATAGCACCTAGTTTTCTGCTTTGTTGTTACCCAGAAACTTGAATTCACTTAAACTAAACACTCTCCTCCTTTGCCTACCTCTATTACATGTACACATGCTAGTCTGTGCACACAGACCCACGTGACCTTCCAGTGAAGACATTCCTAAAGGGCTATGGAGGATATAGTGAATAATGGTATATTTTCTAGAGTAAAGCCAGATGTTATGTATGCATTTGAAAACATTTTTTAAATGCTTAAATGACTGTGCCCACTATTCAGTTTAAGACACAGAACATTAGCAGTCTGTCTGAAGCCCCTGCCTGCTTTTACATCTCCCACCCTTTCTTCAGAGAGGGTCTCTTTCTTGAGTTCCATGTAAACAATTCCTTTGCTATTTTGCTTGGTGGTTCCTTTATACAAATAGAGCCCTGTTGTATATATTCTGCAAGTTGCTTTTTCCCCAATCAAGATTGTATTAGATACATTTATTTTGACATATTCCTACTTGTGTCTTAGATTAGTTTATTCTGTGTTGCATTGCATATTTATATATTCTTTAGTTTTGAAGTTGATAAATATTTGAGTCATCTTCAGTTTTGTTGTATTTGAAGGTCTAAGATCATGAATTTTGTCTAAATAACAGTTTTAGTAAGATACAACTTGGGCTGGAGAGATGGCTCAGCAGTTAAGGCACTTGCTAGCAAAGCTGAATGACCAGGATTCAGTTCCTCATTACCATCTTAAAGCCAGATGCACAAAGTAGTGCATGTGTCTGGAGTTTGTTTGCAGTGGTAATATGCCCTGGCATGCTGATTCTCTCTCTGTCTGTTGTATTTCTCTGCTTGTAAATAAATAAATAAATGAATACAAATATTTTAAAAAAGATACAACCACACACTGTATAGTTTTTTTTACTTGCGGTGTACAGTTAAGTGATTTTTAATGTATTCATATTTTATAACTATTACCACTCCCTATTTAAAAACATTTTGATTACCCTAATGAGAAACTTTATTTCCTTTAGCTGTCAATTTCAACTTCCCTGTCTCTTCTCTTTCTCCCAGCTCTAAGCAGTTTGGATGAGTGTCCCCTAAAGGTCCATATGTTAAGGATTTGTTTCCCAGGGTAGAACTTTTTTTTGTTTTTGTTTTTCAAATACAAAGTCCTTCTCTATTGCCCAGACTGGCCTCAGACTCTTGGGCTCAAGTGACTTTCATGTCAAAAAACCATAGTGGCTGGGCTTCCTCATTTAGGAAGTTCTTTTTTAAAAAGTTTTATAGAATTCAAAGTAAAGTCATTTAAAAATATTTTTTACTTATTTGTAAGGGGAGAGAGAGACACAGAGAGAGACAGAGAGAGACAGAGAGGGAGAGAGAGAATGGGCACACCAGGGCCTCTAGCCACTGAAACAAACTCCAGATGCATGCGCCACCCTGTGCATCTGGCTTATGTGGACACTGGGGAATCAAGCCGAGGTCATTGGACATTGAAGGCTAGCACTGAGACATTTCTACAACCCACTAAAGCCATTTTCGTGGGGTGAAATACATGATTTATATGCAAGGAGGGAGGAGGGAGGGAAGGAAAGAGAGAAAGAGAGAGAGAAAAAGAGAAAGAAAAAAATGAAACCAAAAGAATGGTTGTGCCAGGGCCTCTGGCCATTGCAAACAAACTCCATTCTAGTGCTCAATAACCTTGGGGTCTTGGTCAGGTTACTTTACCCTTTTGTGTCTCATTTTCTTTTCTTTTCTTTTCTTTTTTTTTTTTTTTTTGAGTTTTAAGTCTGTTTTATTGTTGAGATCTTAAGTATCTCTGGAACTTTGCCCTGGGTTGTGATGGGTATCATTGGTGTTTGTCTCCATTGACCTTTCATGGGTTATCAGACTTGCTGTGGTGACTGGTCTTCTGTTTGTCTCCTCACTTTCTCGTAGGTTTCATTTGGGCCCTGTGTGAAGGCTAGGTGTGGTTTGTCTCTTGCCAGGATGTCAGCCATCATCCAATGTCGTTTTGGAGGAATTGGGTTGTCCCCGGCTCTCTCACTGCCTTCTGAAAAATACAAACAGAATCTCCATCAGAGAGTGAGATTAATATAGGTTAAATGAGACTAACATTACTATTTTAGCTAGCTCCTAATGGGGGTAGCCTCTCTGTAGCTCTCTGGTAGTGGGAATTTTCCCTTGGAGCCAGAGTTCTTGGTCCCCATAGGATTGTGCCATGGATCCCAGTTCCAGTTAAGGGGTCCTTGTCACTAAACAAATCTCTCAGCCAATCAGTAAGACGTTGATTACCCTCTAGGTTTAGTGCCACTATTGCACAGATGAGCATTTCTCAACTTTCAGGTCTCTTCCATATAGCCGTGTGTTCAGCATTCTTGTGACAACTGTCTATATTGTATATCAGTGGTCTCTACTTTCTCCAAATATCATTGACCAATTTCCCCTGGCAGCTCATGCAACACCTTTCAGGGCTACACATGCTACCATCTGGGAGCTGGTTACTGTTCTGGATCTAGCAGGATCTCTTGGTGTTGTTTGATGACACTATGTGATTTCTTCAGCAATGGGGTCTTACCTTAGTCCTGGGGCAGGTATTCAAGAGTTTTGACAGAAGTCTGTCACATTTTGGGGACCTCGTGGGTCTCTTTGACCAACAGCTCCATGTGGGAAATAACTAATAACTGGGACAGGGAGATGCAGGCCTGAGCAATTATTCTTGAGGTTAGACTTCCTCCCATTCTATTCATGGCCCCTCGTACCACGTGGTGCCCTGAGCTTCCTCGGGAGCTTACTGTATGAATGCCTGGGTTTTATGGTGTCAATTCATTATTAGTTTACTGTATAAGCCCTCTCCCTTCACATCCCCCCCCTATTCTTTCCAATTCCTTTTACAGTCTCTCTGTTCACTGATAGATTTTCTTAATGTTCTGGTTTAACATGGTTAGGAACCACATAAGAGGGAGAATATGTGGCACTTGGCTCTGCTCGTGTGTAAGGTCACTGTCGTAGTCAGTCACACGCCACTGGAATGAATCTCCAAACCAGGCACAATTTTGGGGAGGAAAGTATTTATTGAAGTAACAGACTTAGGGGAAGTTAAGGAAAAAGGCTGGCTCCCTTTCACAGAAGCAAGCAGAGAGAGAAACCCACCACCAGCACCTCAAGCAAGCACACTGTAACACTGTGATTCACAAAACAGCAGGACTGCCAGGCTTGGGCTCCAGCTGCTGTTTTGCATATGTAACCCTAGAATTTTGCATCCAGTTTAGAAAGGGTGTCATGACCCCAGGAGGCCAGGCACTTCCTCCAGCTAGAAAGCTGGAGACAATTTACAATTATAATAAATCTTTGATTCTTTTGGGGGACATCTATTCAAAACTACCACAGTCACCAAGAATGGTCTGCTCCAAGTCCATCCATTTTTCTTTAAATTTCATTATGTCATTTTTCCTTTTAGCTGCATAGAATTCCATAGTGTAAATGTACCTCAACTTTGATATCCATTTGTCCAGTGATGGGTTGATTCCAATTCTTTGCTAGTATGAATTGAGCTGCTATAAACATGGTTGAGCAAATATGCTTGGGTGAGGAAACTTGGGGGTAGATGCACAGTAGAGGGACAGCTGGGTCCACTGGTAGCTCTATATTCATCCTGTTCAGGAGACTCTACACTGCTTTCCATATTGGTTGTACACGTTTGCATTCCTACCAGCAGTGAATGAGGGTCCCCTTCCCCCCACATCCTCGCCAGCCTCTATTGTTGTCAGATTTTTTAATGATAGCCATTCTAACTGGAGTAAGGTGCAATTTCATTGTTTTTATTTGCATTTCTCTTTGAACATTTTCATTTGAATATTTGAACATTTTGAACATGGGAGTTGGCCATTTGTATTTCTTCCTCTGTGAATTCCCTGTTGAGTTCAGTTTTCCATTTTGTAAGAGGGTTGTTTGATACTTTTTAATTTAGTTTTTTGAGTTCTTTGTACATTCTAGAAATTAGACCTCTATCCGTGTTGTAGCTGGCAAAGATTAACTCCCAGTTTGATGGTGGTCTATTGGCTTTGAGTATATTATGCTTGTCTGTACAGAAGTTTTTTTAGTTTGATGAGGTCCCATTGGTTAAGTGATTGTTGCACTTGTTCAGGAAGTTTTTCCCTATTCCTATCTCATAGAGAGTCTCCCCCCCCCCCAATTTTTCTTCCAGGGTGTTCAGTGTTTCGGGTCTTACATTGAAGTCTTTGATCCATTTGGAGTTGATTTTTGTGCATAGTGAGAGGAGAGGGTCTAGTTTCATTTTCTTGCAAGTATTTATCCAATTTGTCCAGCAACATTTGTTAAAGATGCTATCTTTACTCCAGTTAACATTGTTCCATCTTTGTTGAATATGAAGTAAATATAGTTGCTCGAACTTAGGGTAGGGTCTTCAATTCTGTTCCATTGTTCTATCTGTCTATTTTTGTGGCAGTACCATGCTGTTTTTGTTATGATGGCTTTGTAGTCGGGAATGGTGATACCACCTGACGTGCTTCTTGTGCTAAGGATGGCTTTGGATATTCGGGTTAAAGTATGAAGTACATAGAAGAGGGTTTCTTTATTACACACAGCACAGACAGATGCTATCCTTTGTGAAAGAAAAGCATTAAACCTAAAGTTAAAATTCCAGGAAAATGAATGGGCAGTTTCAGACCTGCACTTGATAGAGTTAGTCAAGATTCAGTTTTTGTTTTAATTGTTTAGTATGTATGATTGAGCCAATAGAATGAACAAATTTTTATTTAGAACCATAAACACTGCAGTTATGTACATTTAAGCAAATTGGAGTTGAGTGAGTTAAACTTTACCATGAGGGACATAATAAAAGTCATGCTTAGCTAAAGATACCCTTTGTAACTGTAAATTCCTAGTACGGTAAGTCAGATTAACATTTTGTCTGTTTTTGGTGCTTTGGCCAGTGAAGGCCCAGGTTTAGGAAAACAGGTGAGGGCTTTGAGGTGAGGTGGTGGGAAGTCCAAAGGAGCCACATGTTGTACCGGCGGCCTTGGTGTGAGGGTGTAGTGAGGGCTATAAAAAGGTTATCCCTGTACTTCTCTGGGAACAACTAATATTTTTCCTTACCTATATATGATGAAGATAAACTTTTTGTTTCTTTTTTTTTTCAATGCCTTGAGGATTGATGTAGTTGTTTCTGAAGAGCTATGAATATGATTTGATTTGAAATTTAAAGCTTGCAACATTGCTGGGCTTATTTTGTTTGATTTTATTTGTTTGATTTTGAAATAGGATCTCATCTGTCAAAATGGCCTTGAACTCACTGGAACTCCTGATCTGCCTGACTTCACCTCCCTAGTGCTGGAATTACAGGCATTCATTACCTCAACTAACGTCATGCTGGGGATAGAACCCAGTATGCATGCTGGCTTAAATACATATCCTCGATCCATGCCTAAAATACCTTTTTTAAAAAAATTATTTACTGATTTTCTAGGATATTCTGTATATTTTGCTAGAAGTTCTATAAGACAGAACTAATGAGATGCCTGGTTTCCTCTTTTTACAAGATATTTATTACTTATTTGAGACAGAGAGATGTAAAGAGAAAGAGGATTAAGGGAGGGAGAGAAAGGGCATGTGAGGTTCTCCTGCTGCTACAAATGAACTCCATTTTGTGCACCTGGCTTTACTTGGGTACTAGGGGATTGAACCCAGGTTATCAGGCTTTGCAAGCAAGCATTCTTAGCCACTGAGCCATCTCTTCAGCTTGTCCTCTTCATTTTTTTTAAGAGCTCACCCCGAGAAAGTCATAAGAAGCCCAGATTTATAGTTGCTCTTTTGATAAAATCTTTAACTATTTTTGAAATATGTATAATTTGACAAAACAACTGTCTCAAACAAGGTCATGTGCATGTCCATGTACACACATCATACTAACTAAAAAAATACACATTTTAATAGTTTGTAAATTTTTGGCTTATTCATATAAACAAAGTCATTCAAATACATAAGTTTAAAGATAGTTACCTAGCCTCTCTTTGCTGTGAGCAGCTTTTCCTGTTTAAATTGTCTTGTTATTAAGACTCATTTGATACCACAGTGCATTACCTTGAAAATAGCTGGATCCTATATGATATCAAAAATTTCCAGTCATTATTCTATAATCTGCCCTTTTCCATACTATCTCTTGACAGCCTGTCTAAAACATAAAGAAGTTGTTTCCTTGGCTCAATCCTGAGGAAGCCTAGGCATGTTGTAAAAATAATGCCAGGAGGATGATTACTCCTTAGCTCTCATGTTCCAACAAGCTTCTGTGATCAAGGAGGACTAGAAGCATGGCCAGTCTTTTCACTGGTCTCTTCCTCTGTGGAGCAGGCGGCTGCATTGCCCTTGCTTACCTTCCTAGCTTACAGAATGCTGTGTGATAGATACTGATAGATTTTTGGTGTGTGTGGGTCTCAAGTAGCCCAGTCTGGATTTGAACTCCTAATCCTACTGTGCTCCTGCCCCCAGAATTGGGATTATAGGCAGACTTGCTTCACCATGCTGGGCTTTTCAATACCTAATTGTTATTAAGACTCATTTGTTACCACAATGTATTACCATAAAAATTCTTACTTAAAGAAAAGTGGAGTTCTAATTGAAACTAAGCAAATCGCAAAGCACACAAAAATAGGAAGAAATCAATAAATAGAAAATGCCAAGCCCATATGGCATAGGGGTTTTCATCCAGGTGGCCCAGGTTCAGCTCCTGTTGAGAGAACAAGTTGTCTTTGGGGGCAGGGAGGAGGGAAATGGTACCAACACATGATGTGTCCACACAAAGCTTCTATTTAATATAAAAAACAAAAAATAGAGAGAAAGAAATAAAAAAAAAGAAAGGAAGGAAGGAAGGAAGGAAGGAAGAAAATGCCAAACAGAGGCAATCGTTTAAAAGATGAAGTAAGCACTGTAAAATAATGGGAAGAAAATATGGTT
The DNA here is from genome assembly GCA_004024765.1 of Zapus hudsonius. Classification (NCBI taxonomy): domain Eukaryota; kingdom Metazoa; phylum Chordata; class Mammalia; order Rodentia; family Dipodidae; genus Zapus; species Zapus hudsonius. The sequence continues at coordinate 28,544 of PVHP010002172.1, read as the reverse complement.
TAGTGATATTTGAATTGATTCTAGAAAGTGATTTTTTTCTTTATTATCCATAATTAGATACATTGAATGAGCAAATAATGTGTTGGTATCCCCAGTTCCCCGATTTCCCTCTTCCCTATCCCCAATCTGGGTATCCTCCTCCGTGGGCAGTCTGGATCAGTCCATGGGGTAGGAGGTTATGGATAGCCTAGGAGTCAACCCAGTTCCACCCTCATTTGTATGCTGTTACTGAGGGGGGGGGCATGTCTCTGGACATTCTCCTCCACCATGGCTCTTAAAATCTTTCCACCACCTTTTCCGCTCAGTTTCCTGAGTCATGGTGGGTGAATATTAAGGCTTCTTGGATTTTGTGCCCAAGATTTTGGTGTTTATGTGCTCTTATTCACTCTTGTGCCTCTTTGGTATAACACTAAAATGCTGTTTGGGTAAGAAATAGTTTTAGTGATTATTTTTTGGATTTCACTAGATAAATGATAAGAATTGTGATAAGAACTCTCATCCACACTCCTCATTTTTATTAAAAACCTAACTAGGAAATGGCAGATTCCTGAGAATGGTTTTTTATTGTGATCATTTTTCCATACAAATGCAAACAGTGGAGGCTGTCAACTCTGAAATGTAAGAGTTAGAGCTTCTGTTATAGCTTGAATATATGTCCCCTGTCATGGTTTGATCCAGGTGTCCACCACAAACAAATAAATGTGTTCTGGGTAATTGATCCTCAACTGATGGCAGTTTGGATTTTACAACCTTGATGGAGCTGTGTTGTTGGGGGCGGGCTTATGGGGATTATAAGCCAGCTTCCCCTTGCCAGTATTTGGCACACCTTCCTGCCGCTGTTTGCAGTGCTGTGGCGTTGGTGATGTCCACCCCTCTGCTCATGCCATTGTTTTCCCTGCCAGGATGGAGTCTCCCCTCGAGTCCGTAAGCCTAATAAACCCATTCCTCCACAAGCCACTTTTGCTTGGGTTCTTTCTGCACAGCAACTAGAAAGATGACTGCAACATCCCCCTAGACTCAGGTGCTGAAGTAAAATTAAGTTTGCAGCTTCAGCCCCTAGCAGGCAGACTCCTGCTACAGGGGAGTGTGTCACTGGGGGCAGATCTGATTTCCTGCCTAATGGTATGCAGAGAGGTTTTGATCTCTGGCTGTGCTTACTTGTAGTACTGGCTGTTTGGTGGTGTCTCTCTGCTTGGATTTATGAATGGAAGCCACCTTCTTCTGCCATTTGATGGAACTTCTCCTAGATCTGTAAGCTTGAGATAAATTCCTTCCTCTCATGAACTGTGTCTGGTTTGGATTGTCCATCCCAGCACCGAGGAGCTGACTACAACATCTCCTCTTTAAGCTCCTGTTATTCCTTTCTTTTTTCTTCTTGAAGCATCATAGGTAGTAGTCTAAAACTTGCACTGGTTGTTGAGTAAAAAGCAGGGAGCGTTAACTTGGTGAATTGGTTCCTCTCAGTAACAGATTTAATTGATTGAGGGAGTTGAACTTGATATAAGAATGGAAGTTTAAGACTATCACCATCATCATCATTTTTCCTTTTCTTTGCAGTCTTATGGATACATTGTAATTGATCGTATACAACTAAGTAAACTATTTTATCTACTTCTTAAGTTATCTGCCTCAAATCTCAACCCCAGTAACAACACAAAGAGTCTAACTCTCTAATTTTGGAAAAAAATTCCAATGACTGGAGTCTGAATTGTCAAAAAAAGAAAGGTAAGTAAGTAAATAGATTGTAGGATGAGAAAATACCCTAAAAGTTACATTACTGGGGCCCAGAACAGGGTGTGAGACATGTCATATGTGAAACTCTGTCCTCTGACTTCTCTCTGGAAAGCTGTTTCTTAAGTGGCTTACAGTGGCCCAGTCAAAAAGGGAGAATGGATATTGGTGGGCAAGCTTGTTTCTTGTAGTTTATGAAAACCAGTAGAAATAGAAACTCCATCTTAGCAATTAGAGAGTAGTGGAGACAAATGATCCCTGTTACTAGGCTCTAAGAAGTAGAACAAAATATTTGAAAACATTTTTCCAGTGGAAGCTGCATGGTTCTTCAGTAATAAAAAACTTCTTTAAACTGTTTTCCTTCATCTCTTACTGGATCCTTCCTTTTGTAAGTTTTCATAGAACCACATTGGAAGTAAGGGTCTCATGTGTCCCAGACTCCCTGAGTAGTCTCAACCTTGAACTGCTGATCCTCCTGCCTCCAGCTTTCTGGTGTTGGGACTGCAGGCAGGAGCCCCCACAGTTGGTTTTATGCAGCTTGTTGGTATTTCATGCTGGCAAGCACTCTTTCAGTTGCTGTATTGCCTGCCCCGGAAACATGTTCTCTCAATATGCTGCTACTGAATCAAGCACAGCTTGTCTCATGTCTCATGCATTTGCAAGTTGTGCTTGTACACAAGTTTTTGAAGTATAGCCACCATCTTTGGTTCTGCTTAAGATGCAGTGAGTTTCAACAAAGAATAGGTTGTTTGGGAATGTAAATGATTTTAAAAGATGGTGACTAATAAAATTAGACAGATATGTTGAGATCAACCAAATCTGTTTATATGGTGTGTGCTTTATGATCTTTGCAATGGTGCATTATTTACCTTTCTCCCTATTAATTCCATAGTAGATATATTGGTTACATCTGTTTTGGTTTCTGTTTTTTCTAGGTAGAGCTTCACTCTAGCTCAGGCAGCCCTAGAATTTACTCTGTAGCTCCAGGCTGGCCTCGAACTCACATCAAACCTATCTCTGTCTCTCAAGTGCTGGGGTTAAAGGCATGCACCACCATGCCCAGCTTCGTTACATCTTCATAAGCATAGTGTCAATAAATTTTATTAAATCTCACTAATTAGTAGATAAGCCGCTTCAAAATGAGCAAGAGGCCCCCATCTCCATTACTGGGGATTGAACCTAGAGCATGTCGGCAGCCTTCAGTCCACCACAAGCATTTCCCCAGCCCTCTTTTTTTACTTTGTATTTTGGGATGGGGTTTCACTACGTTGTCCAGGTTGGCCTTGAATTTACTTTGTAGTCCAGTTGGGATTTGAGCTTCTAACTTCCACCTCCTGAGTAGCTGGGATTAGAGGGCTTTGCCATCAGGTCCAGCTAAAAGGTTTGAAGATTCTACTAAGGAATATTAGAAAAGGTCAACAGAATGGTTTTAGTAAAAAGGACAGATAACATGTATTGTTGTACATGTGAACAACCTGGAGTCCCTCATTCACTGTAAATAGTTTCTTGAAAAATAAACTGCAGCCGAGCATTTCTATGGGAATCTACCAAGATCATTGGCAAGGGTGGAATTATGGGAACATGACATCTATACAAAGTGTTCCAAAAAGAAGAGCATGTAGAGAGGACACGTAGTGGATATCTAGAGCTAGAGAAACACTAGACAAGTGACTGTAGATAGTCACAGGTGTTGTTTTAAGCTAGAAATATTCACAAATTGGATTTTAGGGTAGTTGTGCATTTACTAATGATCACTGGACTAGATACCCTTAACAACAGGTGAGTTTTATGAAATGTGAGTTATGCCTCAATAAAACCTCAAAACTAAAAGTGTGGTCCCCAGACCAGTAGCATCAGCATAGCCAGTAACCTTGTTGCATTGTAAATTCTCAGCTTTGGTGGAACAGAAACTTGAGGGTGGGGCCCAGCCATCTGCGATTAAGCATGCCTCCCAGCCGATTCAATACAGGCTCAAGTTTGGAAATTATTACTCTAGAATCAGAAAAGGTTGGAAACGTAAGGAGTTTGGAGTATAATGCATGTACATTCAGTCTACCCTGCTCCTGCAGGAAAAGTTTGGATTGAAGTTAGAGGGAATTACAGAGCAGTGGGAATAAAAATAAACTTCATTCTTGCTTTTGCTGTGTCCCTGCAAGAAGCTTTATGACTTCGATGTTTGTGTACCACATAGGTTAGTTCATTCTCATGTTCCTTAAGGCTCATGTTAGTGAACAAAAATAGCATAAACAGATTCATTTGCCATAATGACAGTGGAAGTTTAGATCATTGAAAGGAATTATTTTTCCTAAATATTTGGACAGTATGATATATCAGAGCTAGAAGTGTGCAGTGGTCCCAGAAAGCCAAGATCTGACTATTGTATTGATAAAGAAGTTAGCGGAGAAGCTGGCTGCACTAAGAAGTTGTGCCCTCCCTCCCTCCCTCCCTCCCTCCCTCTAGGGGGCTGATTCAGGAGGGTCTTCACATGACATGTGCCTTGAGGATTCTGTTAAGCATGAGCTGGGGAACTAGAACAAATGCTAATGGTGGAACTGCTCCAGAAGTTTGGAGAGCTAACTGGTTGTTGGTAGGTATTAAATGAAATTTGAATCTAGTCTTCCTTGACTAGTAGGGAGGAGATGATTTCTGATTCCCTTTGAAAGGAGGAGGAGGTGTATGTTCCCTTTAGAGGGAAGTGGAGGTTGGTGGGTGAGGGATAAACAATTGTAAAAGAGGAAGAAAACAAGGTATGGGAATCTGGGTAAGCAAATCAACACACACAGCCACTTATTAGTGGAACTGAGTTTGCTAACAGTTCTGTTTTGAAAAGTATTATAAAAATGTAGTGCAAACCATTGCTCGTTCCCAAACTATTCAGCTGTGGGTCAGAGAGTTGGGCTGTTTGTTGCTGGCCTACTCTAGTTGTGAGCCTATATCTTTGCTGTGTTCCTTCCTTTTTGAAAGACTCGAAAGTTTTTATTATTTGGTGGGGGGGGGTGTTTTGTTGTTGTTTTTTGTTTTTTGAGGCAGGGTCTTACTATGTAGCTCAGGCTGTCCTGACTCACTGTTACCCCAGGCTCCCATGTGCTGGAACTTGAGGCCTGAACCACCACACCTGGGACTGTAGCCCACTCTCCAATTATCACTGTCCTTCCCTGTGTTCCTCTTATCATCTGTGTGCATGTGTGTGGTACATGCCATGGCTCACATATGGAGGCCAGAGGACAGAGGCTAGCTGGCTTGTAAGCTCTGGGATTCCCCTCACTCCACCTTCCATTCTCATAGGCACATTGGGACCAGTGGTGTGTATGCTGTGGCTATCTATGGGTTCTGGGGAATCCGAATCCTGATGATCAGGCTTACACAGCAAGTACTGATAACCGCGGAGTTGTCATTCCAGCTCTCTTCTGATCATTGCTTTAGGATTTCCCTTTTGTTGCTATCATTGTTTCCTTTTGTTCTTTTCTAAGACTTAATATTCACTATGTTAACGAGCACTTATTAGCAAAATATTAGATTATTATATCTTTTTATTGTCTAAGATTCTGATCTATTTTGGATAGATAAAAAAGTAGACTCTTGGAATAAGTTTCCTTTCAAAATTGCCATTGCAGTCTGAATTCCTCATATTTCTCAGAGGACAGACTCTCATAGGTGTATATAAACTAAAAGAATAAAAAATAAAGCAGACTCTTCTCTGGAAAAAAACAACTTATTTTCAGTTCTCTGTGCAACATTCAAATTAATGTCTATAAAATTACAATTGATCAAGAAAAAGGAAATGAAGACAGTTTCATAGGAACAAATATAAATTCGTTACATGAAAATCAATAGCCTTGGAATTAGCTATAAGTTAGGAGAAGCCTACTTTGGGTGTAGCAGGTAGATTGACATGAGCTGAGAGCAGCGTCAGCCTGGGTGTTCTCTTCTCTCTGGGTGATGTCAGTGGTGTACCTGGAGCATCTGTAGTACTGCTGTAAGGATCCCTGTCTCCCCTGGTAGCTGCTGAGCACTGCTTTTCCTGCCACAGATCCACAGGGCCTTGGCCTTGGCCTGCTTGAAAGCCACTATGCTCTCTGCGTTGTGGCCTGGGCCTGTGGCTCCCATTGTGGTGTCCTGTGTGTTTAGTAACAACTTCCTGTTGGTCTCACAGATACATAGGGGGAAACACTAAGGGTTTTTCAGAAAGAGAGAAGATGAAGGGAGAAGGAGAAAGAAGACACTGTGGATTGTAATGGAAAATGATCCTGCCACTCTGCAGTCGCCTCTGCCTTAGTGGAGGTTTGCAGCCTGCTCTGCTCCTGGCTGGCCTTGAGCTCCTGACCCTCCTGCCTCTACTTCCTAAATGCTAGATTTATAGGCATGTCACCATGGCCACCTTTTTTCCCTTATTTCACAGCAGGATAGCTAGTGCTTTGAGGAACCCTGAACAAGTTCTGCTTTGGTTGTTGCTAATTTTTCTCTTCCCTTTTTAGGTTTCTTTTGTGGCTAGAAAGTGTTTTAGCATGCCATGGGTTCTGAAGGAAAAAAGTAGCCAAGGGAATTCTGTTCTGCTGAGATTGTTGTGTGGGCAGTACATGGTAAGGAGGCTGCGGGCCAGTTCTTACAGATCTTGTGGGTGGCAAATTCTCGGGGCTCATCATGGATCCTCCCTCTGCCTGGTAGCTGTATCATTGCTCAAGTTGTTCTCTTAAGACTTTTCAAACTGGTAATGGAAGAGTTGCTTCCAAGTAGTTTTCCACCAGATGGTGCTAGAGTTACATGTCTAAAGGAAAATGCTTTGGTGTCATTGAAACACAATACCAAGGTCTTCTGCTTCACTATAACTTGCCCGTGGTGCTTTCTTCATACACTACTTTCCTGGGATCTATTTGCTTGGACTCCCATATTGTCATTTTGTGAACAGTGAGACAGTCCATGCTGTGGCAATCATAAAGGAGCTTGAGAGATGAGATGGGGTGCATGGACTTATGACAGTTGACAGCATGTGTTTGCTTCTCTTCTGGCCTGTGTGTAAAAACTGAAAACTTGAACTTTCTGCTTAGTTACCTTTTGTTTAACCATAACAGTATCATAAATATGTTTAAGATCACCTGGAGGCCATGTTCAGAGGTCATTAAAAACAAAAGATATGTCTATCCAGATTTAAGGTAATAATAACTTTAACAACTTAAGATTGGTAACATACAAAAAAACTCAGCCATTGTCTAGTACCAGATTTCTTGATCATTTAGTAATTGTGTTTAAGATTTAAACATATTTTATTGCAAATAAATATTATATAGCTATTGCAGAAAATAAAGAGTAAGGAAGTAATTCATGTTTGGGTACATGAAATGTTTTGTTTATGTATATATTTTAAAGCTCAAAGTTGGTCATATGTTAACTAGTTTTCACTTAATTTATCATGACTATTTTGCATGTGATAAAATATTTAGAATAATAATAGTATATATATATTTATATTTCAAGGTAGGGTCTCGCTCTAGCCCTGTCTGACCTGGTATTCACTATGTAGTCTCAGGGTGGCCTCAAACTCATGGCAGTCCTTCCTACCTCTGCCTCCCAAGTGCTGGGATTAAAGGTGTGGCACCACCATTCCCTGCTTAGAATAATAATCTTTACTGATAGCCTAGTTTTTCATTAAATGAACCCTTTAATGATAGGCACCTTGATTGTCATTTTCTTTTGGTCACTGCTATACTATGATGAATAGTGCTATTCAATTTTTTGTGTCTTTAATTTTTTTATATACAAATTCTAAAAATATAGTTCAGAAAGAAAGAAAGTAGTTTTTGCTCTAATTTTTATATTATCACTGTGTTCTACAGCTAAACATCTTTATCAGTATTTGACTTTAAAAAGACAAAACTGTATTTTCAGGCTAGTGAGATGGTTCAATCACTAAAAGCACTGACAGTCTGGGTTCAGTTCCCCAGTACCTACTTGAAGCCAGAGGCACAAAGCAGTACATGTGTCTCTATAATTCATTTGCAGTGGCCAGGTCCTGGCACACCCACTCTCTGTAGCTCACTCTCTTTCTCTATTACCTATGTTTTTTGTTGTTATATTGTTTAGGTGGTGTTTTTTTTTTTTTTTTTTTTTTTTGGAGACAGCCCAGTTTGATTTTGAACTTAAGTTCTTCTTGCCCTAGTTTCCTTAGTCCTGGGATTATAGGTGTGCACAACCACACTCAGATTGCTTTAATTTTCAAAATAATATCCATTTGTGACTTCTTGAAATTGTATGCTGTTACTGAGGGGGGCCATGTCTCTGAACCTTCTCCTCTACCATGGCTCTTACAATCTTTCCATCCCCTCTTCCGCTCAGTTCCCTGAGTCATGGTGGGTGAGTATTAAGTCTGCTTTATTGTTGAGGTCTTAGGGGCCTCTGTACTTCTGCTTTAGGTTGTGTTGAAAATCGTTGGTTTCTGTCTAGCTGGCTTATCCTGGGTTGACTGATTGGCTGTGGTTATAGGTCTCTTGCTTATCTCACCACTCTCTGTGGGGTTCCATATGGATCCTCCATGGTAGGTGGCTCATCTCTTGCCAGGATGTCAAGCAACAGGGCTGTGGCTCATTGGTAGGGTTGGATGAGCCACAGCTCCCTCACTGCATTCTGAAAAATACAAACAGAATCTCCATCAGAGAGTGAGATCAGTATAGGTTAACTGAGATACACATTTCTGAATTAGCTAGATTCTATTTCGGTAGCCTCTTTGTAAATCACTCGTATAGTGCATCTCTCTTTGGGGGCCCAAGAGTTTGGTTCCCAGCGCATATCGCCCTGAGTCCCCAGTTCCAGTTAAGGGCTCCCCATCACTGAGTGGATAATTTGGCTGAATTAAAAGCTGTTGAGTACCTCCCCCAGGCTTTGGCTCCTCCATTGCACAAGTGTTCCTTTCTTGGTTCGCTGTTCTCTCCCAGTAGTCAGTGTGTTCAGCCTACTACTCAAGGTGGCAGACTGCATTTCATATCAGTGGTCTTTGTTTGCTTCAGCTGTCGTTGACCAGCTTCCCCTGGCAGCTTATGTAGTGCCTTCCAGCACTGCACTGACTACCATCTGGGGGCTGGTTATCATTCTGGACCTTGCAGGGTCTCTTGATGCTGATAGCTGGCTTTCTGTGGTTTCTTCAGCAACAGGATCCTACCTCAGGCCTGGGGTTGGCATTCAAGAGCTTTAACACAATTCTGTCTTGTTTTTGGGACCTCATAGTTCATTTTGGTCAACAGCTCAGTGAGGAAAGGAGCTGATGTCTGGGACCATGAGTTGCCAGACTGATCAATTTTTCACTTAGACTCTCTCCCCTTCTATTCATGGCCCCTCTTGCCAGATGACGCCGAGTAATTGCTCAATAGGTTACAGTAAGTGAGGATTTTATGATTTTGAACCCATTTTGGTTTAGCTTCATGCTTAAGTCATCCCCCTCCCCCACCCTTACCCCTCTTTCATAAACTCACTTCTCCTGACTGGTCTGCGTAGAGTTTACAGTTAACCTGGTTAGGAACTGCATATGAGGGAGAATATGTGGCATTTGACTCTGTGCACTCTTGAGAGTTCACTTAGTAAGATCTGCACCAAGTCAGACCATTTTTTTCTAAATTTCGATATGTCATTTTTTTCTTTCAGCTGAGTAAAATTCCATCGTGTAAATATACCACAGTTTTGTTATCCATTCCTCCGTGGATGGTCATTTGGTTTGATTCCAATTCTTGGCTATTATGAATTGAGCTGCTATAAACATAGTTGCACCAATGTCTCTCCTGAGATGTGACATCTTGCGGGTAGATGCCTAGTAGAAGGATAGCTGGGTCCATTGGTAGTCCTATGTCCATTCTGTTCAGGAGTCTCCACAGTGCTTTCCATAGCGGTTGAACAAGTTTGCAATCCCACCAGCAGTGAATGAGGGTTCCTTCCCCCCCATCCTCACCAGCACCTATTGTTGCAGGTTTTCTTTATGATTGTCATTCTGACTGGAGTAAGGTGGAATCTCATTGTGATTTTGTGGTTTTGATTTGCATTTCCCTGATGCTTAAGGATGCTGAGCACTTTCTTAAGTGAATAAAGGCCATTTGTGTTTCCTCCTCTGTGAATTCTCTGTGTAGATCAGTGCCCCATTTCGTGAGGGGAACCCCCACATTCTCTTCTTATCTGAATGGGTCATAAAGAAAAGCACTTGCCAACCTGGTCTATGAATTGTATCAGCTCACAGTCTGTCTGGTAGAACCTGGTGTATGAGCTGTAACAGCTCACAGTCTGTCCTTGTAGAACCTGGTTTATGAGCTGTATCAGCACACAGTCTGTCCCGGTAGAACCTGTGTATGAGCTGTATCAGCTCACAGTCTATCCTGGTAGAACCTGGTGTATTAGCTGTAACAGCTCACAGTCCATACAGTAAAGATAGAAAGTCTGTAATTTATATAAATATTGAATTTTACTTGAAGAAACAAATTATAGCAATTTTACTTACAAAGTTTTGCAGGATTTTTTAGTAAATTATTTTTAGGTTATAAATGTATATTTTGCCTTTTTTTAAACATAAGACCAGGAAAGACCCTTGTGCTTACATAAAATATTTGTCTACAAAAATCAAAAGTAAAAAAAAATATAAAAAAATGTTTGTCTAATTATCACTTAATACTAGAAAATTAGCATGTATTATACAGCTCTGATAGAATGTAACTCCAAAGTTAGCTTCTGAAATAAAGCTCTATATTTAAAGCCCTAGCTGTGAGATATCCACTTAGGTGTTTGTCTAAGCTGTGCATTTTGAAGGGTCTTCAGAGTACTGTAGGATTCTTGAGAGCTGGTTTAACACTATTATTCAAAATCCCTCCAAATAATAAATTTTGCTTATTTCTGTTTGCTTTATAGGCAAATATATAAAATAATCAAATTGTAAAGGTTCTGAGGCTATTGCAGAAAAATTTACTTTTTGAATTAATGATTGTTATAGGTAAATAAAGTTTTTACAATGTTCACTTTTGTTTTTCTGATTATATTATAGAGAATTGGAGCAATTTCCCTATAGTTTATGGAGAATGTTCCTTATAAAGCTAACGCTTTTTGTTGAATGTCTGTCCTTGAACTCTAAATAGACTAAAACGGTAGGAAAAAGATCATTATAGCATTTGCATATAGCCACTTAAGCCACTTAAGGAAAAAATTATTCAGTTTCATTTGTTTTATCTAAATTCTTACCACATCTACTTCTTAGGTCCTTAGATGCTTTATGTTGAAGTAATCAACATTGAGGTTTGGCTGTTCATTTAGGTTATTTTAAGTTTTCTGATCTGTGCTTAGTACTGAGCTGTTTATTGGTCACATACTATTCAGCAAGTAAACCAGATGAACTTTACTGCATTTGTATTGATTTAATAGTGATATTAATCTAAAATCTTGGGGTGCATTGTGTCACATCTGTTTCTTATTGCTCTGTTTAAAAGAAGTGGCGGCATGGAATTTAGAGGAATATTTATTATCTGAGTGTTTTCCTTTGAAACAGTTTTCCTCAGGTTATTGAGAATTATAACCTCCAATAGACAGTGAATAATTATTCAAATTCTCAGGTACCCAACTGCTAGAGGTCACAGTTGACTAGAATTTTAATTTACCAGTTAAGTGCTCTTTATTTAAGTAGCTATGGCTTTGGACATTTCTGGGGATGATAAAAAAATAAATTTAAACTGAGATTTTTATAAGGATATATCTTTTATTAATAGGTCTGTTGTGCATGTTCTTAATTTTCCAGGTCTATAGGAAGGACTCCACCAGGGTCTGGTGTGCACATCACGGGTACTCCAGGTCTATAGAAAGGACTCCATCAAGCTGAGTGTTGATGTGTACTTGAAGTGAGATTTTCCATAGGTGGTGACTGTATGTTCTTGTAGTGTTTCATAATCTATTTTGGGGTCTTGGATTTAAGTAATCAATGAAAGCTATATCCTGTTCTCTTAGGTCATATAATTCATAAACACAAATACTACATCCAGTTTTAATGAAGCTTGTTTCACTCTGCTCAGGGGCCCGCTGGCTCCTGAATGGGAAGCTGCTGCACCGGAGCGATCACTTTAGGCGTGCTTCTCTCAGCACCACGTCGTGCCACACTAAGAGTTTTCATCACTTTAAGCTTTGTTTTGTTATATTTTATCCTTGAAGTGACCTTCACCTAAAAAAGATTTCCTTTAGTTAAAAATTTTTTTAAGATAGGGTCTCGCTCTAGCCCAGGCTGACCAGGAATTCACTATGTAGTCTCAGGGTGGCCGTGAACTCACAGCGATCCTCCTACCTCTGCTTCCTGCATGCTGGGATTAAAGGCATGTGCCACCATACCCAGCTAATTTTTTAAATTTCTAATTTATTTGCAAGGAGAGAGAGATGGAGAGGGAGAGAATAGGCGCACCATGACCTCCTGTCACTGCAAACTCCAGATGTACGCTCCACTTTGTATATCTGACTTTATGTGGGTATTGCAGAATTGAACCGGTGTTGTTAGGCTTTTTGGGCAAGCGGCTTACTGCTAGCCATCTCTCCAGTGCTCCCTTTCATTTTAAACTTGATCCATGAAATTAAAGGCACATTGACATCCCACATACTTTAGGTTCTACCTTAGATACCTTCTAAAACAAAACTTACGTTTTTGTTTGTTTTGTTTTGTTTTGTTATTTTATTTTATTTTTAGTTTTAGGTGAGACACTGAAAGCAAGGTATGAGCTTTCCTGGGACTGCTGTTGGAGAAAGTGGTTCTTTAAGAGAGGATGCTGCTTTTATTGTTGGGCACACAGACACACACACAATAAAAACCCAATTGTAATTTTAATGAAAGTTGTTCACTTAATTAATAGATCCTTGGCAGTGCTGGCTATGAGCTCAGACTTCAGCAGGTTAGAATTTAAATCCATCTCAGTTACTTATCAGCTATATGACTTTGAGCACATTGCCTGCCTAGGACATCAGACCTTACCTGCTAAATGAGGTAATTTCTGTAAAGTACTTGGTTTTATGCTTCATATGCATCATCATCCTCATCCGTAATGATAGAGGTGAGCAACTGTGCTTATCCACTGCTGCATTCATTTTTTCAATCCTGAAATTTGGAATCATAGGTCTTGTTGCAAAGAGATAAGTCTTCACATCCTCTAGAATAATGTGTCAAGTCTTGATGGCTTATACTCATCAAAATTCAATTGAGTTCTCCATGGTTAATTTCTCAGTATTTGTAACAAAAACAGCAATGTGTTTAAAGTTTTCCACTGAATTTCTCTCATATTGCTTATGCACATTTTGAAGAGCAGAAAAAAGGAAGAGGTTGCTAAAAGTGGATTAAAAACTGAGCAATAATATGTTTCTTTTTCAGTCTTCACCCGCCAGTGGTTACATGCTAGATCCTTGGGTCTAGTGAAACTTAAGAGTAGATTGCCCTTCTCCGTATTCATGTCATAAAGGAGAACTTTACTTTTAAGCTGTTTGATGAAGAATATAAGTGTCAGCTATAAGAGTGCTCCATTGTGCTCTGTAGAGAGAAGAGGAAGAGCATGACTTGTGTGATGTTTTGATTAAATAAGTGATAAAGTAAATTTTTAATACCTGTTTGAAATGAAAGGCTTTATGTTTACCCCTAAGGATGATTCTAGTACCTCCTGAACAGAAGTGGAGGAATCCTATTTGGTCTTTTTTTTTAAAGTTTTTATTCACAGTTTCCATAATTATAGACAATAAATCATGATAATTTCCTCCCAAACCCCTACTTCCTCCCTCTCTCACATATTTCACCCTCTATCTTATCTCTTCCCCCTCTCAATCAGACTCTATTTTGTTTTGATGTCATCTTTTACTCCTATTATGAAGGTCTTGTGTAGGAAGTGTCAGGCACTGTGAAGTCATGAATATCAAGGCCATTTGTGTCTGGAAGTTTGCATTGTAAGCACTCCTCCCCTTTCTTTGGCTCTTACAATCTTTCCACCACCTCTTCCACAATAGACCCTGAGCCTCAGAAGGTGTGATAGAGATGCCCCAGTGCTGAACACTCCACTGTCATTTCTCAGCACTCTGGTACCTTTTGAGTGGTCACCACCATCTGAAAAAGAGAAATTTCTCTAGACAAATGTGAGAGTAGCATTAATATATGTGTATACACATTTTAAAAAGTGCTTATAAGGCAGTTTGGTGGGCATACACTGTACATTTAGCAAGACAACCGAAGGCATTATTCTCCTAGGGCTCATGAGCTCCCCTGCCATAGAATTTTGACTAGGTCTTCAGTACCATACATGTATTCCCTCCTGTGGAGCAGGCCTCCAGTCTAATTAGAGAGTGGTTGGTTTTCCCTAAAACAGACATGCCACTATTTCACGAGTTGGCATAATTTACCTTGACTGATGAATCTCAAGGCTTGCAAGGTCCACTAATGTTCACCACTGTTAATTTCTCTCTCCCATAGGGCTGCATGCAGCCATAATATTTTCCAGCTTTCTGTCAACTGGTTAACAGGGAGGAGGTTTCCAGCTCAGCTCCAGCTTGATTTCTCAGTGGCCTATAGCCCAAGCCTGTGCAGTCTTCAGCAATAGGGTCTTATCATCTTATTCTAGTGGGCAAGCAAGAGCCTTGGTAGTGACCTGAAATGTTTCTTTCCTTGTTTGTTTTTTAGAAATAGGTAAAATGATATTTTAATGTATTTATTAGAGAGAGAGAGAAAGAGAGAGAGAGAGAGAGAGAGAGAGAGAGAGAGAGAGAGAGAGAGAGAGAGAGAGAGCCTCCAGCTACTGCAAAGGAACTCCAGACACATGCACCACCTTGTTCATCTGGCTTTATGTGGGTCCTGGGGAATTGAACTCAGATCCTTTTGCTTTGCAGGCAAACACCTTAACCCCTAGGCCATCTTTCCAGCTCCAGCCTATACTGTTTTTGGAGGCCTCAGGAACCTCCCTGGCCAACAACTCACTGGAAGGTATCCCATTCCTGGCACTGAGATTTTTCTAGTAATAATCAAGATCTGTTCAAATGGTTTGTCTCATCTTGATTTAATTTTGGTAGGTCATAGATATCAAGGGAAAAAATTCTTTCAGATTTTCAAACTTAGCTGGAGTATATGTTCTTAAAATATGTCCTTATGATCTTCTGAATTTCTTTGGTATTTCTTGTAGTGGTGCCTTTTTTCACCTCTAATTTTATTAATTTATGTCTCTTTCTTTTGGTCAGATTTGCTAAGGGTTTATCAATCTTGTTTATCCTTTCAAAGAATCAACTCTTCATTTCATTGATTCTTTGTATTTTTTGTTTTTATTTCATTAATTTCTGCCTTAATCCTTATTATTTGTTCCCATCTACAATTTTTGGTTTGCCATGTTCTTCTTCAAGGTCTTAATTAAGGTCTAAGTTATTTACTTGTGAGCTTTCTAATTTCTTAATATAGTCAGTTAAGGCAATAAATTCCCTTCTAAGGACTGCCTTCTTTGTGTCCAAAGGTTTTAGCATGTTGTGCACTTATTTTCATTGGCGTCTATGAATCCTTTTATTTTTATTTTATCCTCTTGATTTCTTCAGTGACCTATTTATCATTCTTTAGTGCACTGTTTAATTTCCATGAGTTTGTGTAAGTTCTATAGTTTTTCTTGCTATTGATTTGTAGTTTGATCCCATTGTGATCAGATAGAGTACAGCATATTATTGCAATTTTTCTGTATTTGTTAATATTTGCTTTATGTCCTAACATATGGTCTATTTTAGTGAATGTTCCATGTGCTGCTGAAAAGAATGTGTATTCTGTAGTATTTGGATGAAAAGTTCTGTAGATGTCTGTTAGGTCCATTTGTCCTATACTGTCATTCAGTCCAGATGCTTCTCTGTTTGTTTGTTTGTTTGTTTATTTGTTGGAATGACCTGCCAATTGGTGAGAATGGGGTGTTGAAGTCTCCCACTATAATTGTGCTTGGTGCTATCTATGACCTCAGTTCTATAATAAGTATGGGAGCACTTGTGTTTGGTGCATATATATTTAGAATAGTAACGACCTCCTATTGAATAGTTCCTTTAATCAATATGTAATGATCTTCCTTATCATTCTTAAGTAATGTTGGTTTGAAATCTATACTGTCTGATAATGAGATACCAACACCTGCTTGTTTCCTTGGTCCATTTGCTTGAAATACCATTTTCTATCCTTTCACCTAAGGAGGTGTCTATCTCTTATAGAGAGGTGCGTTTGTTAGAGGCAACAAACAAAAGAATCCTGCCTTTTAATCCATTCTACAAATTTGTGACTTTTGGCCGGGGCATTGAGGCCATTGATGATAAGGGTTATTATTGAAATTTATTCTTGCCATTTCTTGCTTTTGTAGTTTTTCCTGCTTTTTCTTTGCTCTCTTGTATTACCTATTATTTTAATATGGTTTATTTTTTCCTGTTTTCTCATGTGTGTGCTTTTCTTTCTCTTCAGTCTGCAGGATCCTTTCAAGTATTTTCTGTACAGCTGGCGTTGTAGACATATTCCTTTAGCTTTCTTTGTTGTGGAAAGACCTTATTTCTCCTTCAATTGCAATGAATAACTTTGTGGGATATAGTGATCTTGGTTGACAGTTGTTATCTTTCAGAACTTGGAATACATCACTCCAAGCCCTTCTGGCTTTTAATATTTGTGTTGTGTAATCTGCTGTTATCCTGATTGACTTGCCTTTTGAGGTTACTTGATGCTCTCTCTTACTGCTTTCAATATACTTTCTTTGTTCTGTGTGTTCAGTAGTTTAATTATTGTATGGTGTAGAGTGGTTCTTTCTAGGTTTTGCCTGGTTGGTGTTTGTTCTAAATGCTTCCTGTATCTGAATTGACACCATTTTCCCTATTTGAGGAAATTCTTTTCTATGATATTGTTGAAAATATCTACTATGCCCTGAGAATGAAATTCCTCTCCTTCCACTATACCCTGAATTCTTATGATTGATCTCATAGTGTCGTGAATGTCTTGAAATTCCCATTCATACCTTCCTATTAGTTTAGAATTTATTGTTTCTATTTCCTTACTCATATCTTGTATCAACCTCCTTATTTTAAGTTGGTTTCCTGTGTTCTCCTTCAGGAGTTTGTTTTCTTCTTTGATTCCTTTAATTTCTTCTTTGATTTCTTTGAGCACAGTTAAAATCATTCTTTTTGAATTCTTTGTCAAGCATTTCATCCATGTCTGTCTCACTGGAGGTTATTTCTGATAGACTTATAATTATTGATGGAATTATTTTCTTGAATTTTTGTGTTTCTTGTATTATAATGTAGAGATTTTTGCATCTTGAGTTAATTCAATGCTTGGGTTTCCTAATTCTCTGCTGTATTCTTAGATGTATAGATCAGAAGTTCTATATCTTCAGGGTGGGAGCCCAAGGTACTAGGTATGGCTCTTATAATACTCCCAGCTTCATGACAGAAGTGACTCAAGAAATTGTAGTTTTCTGCTATGCAAATATTCTAGTAGGCTTGGTTTTATACAGTTCTAATATCCAACTGGACAATATACACACATAAGGCCAGCACAGAGTATTTATTCAGGGATTAAACAGGTAATCTAACAAAGCCAAAGTTTCTAAGGGTGTGTGTTAACTTATGCCATTAATCCTGTCGCTCGGGAGGCTGAGATTCCTGGTTTATACTAGGTTCCAGGTCAGCCTGGGAACCTGTGATATCCTGCCCCCAAGAAAGATAGAGAAAAAAAAAAGCACTATAAATCAAGAGATATCAAACGTGACATTCACCCTCATATCCCATATTATTTAATAATGGCAACGCTGCACAAAAGTACTTCAGTCTACTCAAACATATTATCTGACCTGATGTGGAAGGTGTAATTAATACTTCCAGTGTAGGCCTATATACCTGGCTTTGGGGTACGTATTATGCCTGTGTACAATGGCCCTGTTACCTTTTGGGATGGCTTTTGGTCTCACCGATGGTGAGTGTGAGGCTGGTTCCCTCTTTGTTGTGCTGTGGGCTCAGGTAGGCTGGTTGAGTCCGTGGATGTGCTGGTCAGATTGGCTGAGTGATGTCTCTGATCACCTGGGATCTCCACAACTCCAGAGGTTCTTGGTGCTGGCAGTTGGGCGAGGGGAAGGTACCTGCAGCTGTTGCATTTGCAAAGCTAGTTCCTAGAATCTTCTCCAGGAGCTGCCAGCTGCTCCCTGTGGTTTCTTCAGGTTTGTTTCCTTTGCAATGCTGGTGTGAGTGGAGACTCTTCTCTCTGCATTTCCTAGCATGCCCAGTCAGGTGGACGCGCCTAGCTCTTCCCAGCTGGCTGCAGGATCTGTGGTGATGGCTGCAGCATGTTCTGGCTGGTTGTGTGGTTGTTAGATGTTCTGGGTCTCTCCTGCTTCTCTGCTAGGACCAGTCATTTCTTACATACCTTCACTCTTTGGTAGAAGAGTGTATTCTGCGGTTTTTCTGCCTTTTTTCCCTTCTAGGTTGCTGTGGTATGGCTACTACGCCACCATCTTAACCGCACCTCTCCCCATGTGGGCTGCTTTTCCACGGGTGGCTGTTAGTTTAACCAGGGAATAACTATGCCAGTGTTTGTTTCTGGTGCATATCCCCATATCCATGCTTATGGCTATATAGTTCTGAAGGTTAACAGAATGCTTAATTCATGTGGCTGTCGTGTCAATCAGGAATGGATTCTAAACACAGGAAAAGCTAAGTGCCTTCTGACAGTGTTGAGGCATCGTTTTGTTCATCCATATACTGTCTCTTGTTACCAGTGACAGAGCATCACTGAATGAGGTCATTGTGGGTTTAGCCTGTGTACTTAGTATGTGGGGGTCTATTACTTGTCTGTATAGTGGAGTAGATGCTGTCTTTCTTGCAATGACCTGTTTCATTTGTTCTTTTTTTTTTTTTTAACAAGGCAGAAAGTTTGGAAAATAATGTTTCTACGTTTCTTTCTTCTCAGCATTGTAAGTGAAGCAGGTGCTTCAATCTACAGTGTCAGCTCTGAAGCCGGCAAGGAGATGCCCGGGCTGAACCCTAACCTGAGAAGTGCAGGTAAGACCTGTGTTCCATCTCTGAGACATGGAACTGTACCTATGTGACAAGCTCTATATCCTTAGTATCCAAGATATGCCACATTCATAAGAAATAGCATATTAGAAAGTGAGTTGTTGAGAAAGCTGATACTAGAAATTATGAAAAAGAAAAGGAAAAATACTCAAAAGAATATGAAGAAATTAACATAAAATATCTTTAGCAAAATTAAATGCCAGGGTCTAGGGAAATGGCTCAGTGGGTAAAAGTGTGCTTGATATGCAAGCATGAGGACCTGGGTTTGCTCCCCAGCACCCCACATAAAAAGCCAAGCATGGCTGTGTACATCTGTAACTCTAGTGGTGTGAAGGGCAGAGACAGGAAAATTGCTGGGACTTACTGATCAGCCAGTGTAACTGAAAAATAGTGAGTTACAGGTTTATGAGAGACCCTATCTCAAAGAAGTAAGGTGAGAGAGCTATAGAGGAAGACACCCACAACCTTTTTTGGCCTCCACACAAGTACGCATGGGCCATGCTGCTTTGTACATTAACTCCTACTTGTGTTCTGATTCTGTGTTTTCAGTTTCCATAGCAAGGCGTGTCCAAGACCCATTAGCTGAGCTGGTGAAAATTGAGCCAAAGCACATTGGAGTGGGAATGTATCAGGTAAAACAGTGTGGATCATTGAATTTATGAAGTCCGTCGATACAAAGAGTGTGGTCAGTCCTAGCTTGGTGATGTGTGTTCGTGGAAAGTTTCCATTTTCAAAGATTATACAGTTTATAGGAAAGTAATTGGAAGTTTTCAGTTGTCAGGGAGGGAGTGTTTTTTGTGAGTGTGTTAATGATTTTAATTAGGTCTTAAAATTGGCTCTACTCAGGTTTAAAGACTTTTAAACATTAAGTCAAACTAGTAACTTGAGAGTCTGTTTTCAGCACTGAAAATGGAGCAGGTGTGGAGCCCTGTGTATAAACCAATGTGACCACTGATCCTTATTGACGTCTCAGGAGAAGCCTTGGGGACTTCCTGTGACTGCCATTTCCATTTCTGTTTGATCATTGCATTCATCTTTGGTTATTATCCAGAATAGATTAAAATGTTCTAATTATTATTAATATGTATGTCATCACCGTCATTGTAGTTTGTGTTGTTACTGTATTTTTAATTCTTCATGTTGTTCATTGAGCAGTTGAGGAAAGCAGTAACCTTGGTAGAGTGGGTCCTCCATGATAGAAGAAGGGTGTATGGAACTTAGTTTGTTTCCAGAGGCTTATGTCAGCATTGGCCTTTTTTGATGAAAGTCTTTAAGCTGACCATGTGGTATACACCTGTGCTTCTATTTACTCAGGAGACTGAGGTGGGACAATTACTTTTGTCCATGAAGTTGAGACCAGCCCAGGCAACATAAGCAAGGTCCTGTGCTTCCTCACCTCCTGCCCTGGAAACAACAGACACATCCATGTACACACATGTGAAAGCTCTTTTTCTTTTTTGCTTTTTTTAAAATTTTGTTTGGTTTGGGGTTTTTTCTTTTTTGTTGTTGTTGTTGTTGGAGACAAGGTTTCACTCTGTTGCCTAGGTGGCCTGGAATGCATGGCTATCATGCCTCAGTCTCCTAAGTAGTGGGATTATAGGCATGAGCCACCATGCTCAATAAGAAAGTTTTCCCTCTGTAATTTTCATGTGATTTGTTTGATACTACATTATACCTTTTCTAAAGAAATGTTATATACATGGGATCTGTAATTACTAGAAATGAAAAACACCTTAGAAACCATAAAGCCCCTCTTTTGATAGAAGAGGAAAGTGTCTATGCTCTAGAATAGTTAAAATTTTTATTCTGAATCACACAGTGGCAAAGTTTAGGTTATTGTGATATATATTGAGTCTCAGATGAGAGTATTCTCATTATAGCAAGTTGGCCCAAGAGTATTCAGACCTATTATGATTAATCTTAATTGGGTTGAGAGATTCCAGGGATATTAGTGATGTATATGTACTTCTGGGTATGTCTGTGAGGGCATTTCCAGAAAGGACTAAGGGGAGAAGAACTTTCCTGAGTGTGGTGGTGGTACCTCCTTACCTGAGGCCAAGTGTAATAGAAGACAAAATAAGTAGGAAGTCAGATAACACAGGTATGCCTCTGTCTGCTCTGCTCTCTTGTTCCTTCTCTGACATGAAACTATGAACCAATCAATCTTGGCTTTCTTAAGGCTTTTTTTTTTTTTTTTTCTTTTGTTACAGTGGCAATAGTCTGACTTAGCACAGGACCTTTAACTGAACTTGTTTGTTTGGGGAAATAGTAAGGGGTACCTAGTATCTAAAGAGTAAAACTCAGCAGTTTTATAATACAGGTAATTGTAATGTAAGGGAATTACAGTTATATTAATTTAAGGTGGCATTTTGGAACATTTTGATATAGTAGAATAAGAAAAATAAAAATATTTCAAACTTATAGAACTTTGGCATAAAAGAGGCCTGACCTCCAAGTTTGAATTCAGAGATAATGTTTAATTGGAAAGAGTTTGGAATTTATTCCAACAGCAACAATAAGTCATAGAAGAATTTTAAGCAAGGGAGCGATGTGATTTGTATTTTTAAGCATCACTTTGTCTGGTCTGGTAAGAATGAATTAAAAGGCAAGGGGAGAAGCTGTAAGCTCATTAAAGTAGCTGTTAGATTGACCCAGATGAGATGGTGGAGCTCAGACACAGGCACTAGTAGTAGAAATGGGCAGAAGTGCTTCAGAGTGTTTGAGGCCAAAGGAGGGAGGTTTTATGGGTAACATGGCAGTTCAGTTTTGGACATGCTGGTTTAGATACCTATAAGGCAGATAAGGAAAGAAATAGAACTTTGGATGCAAATCGCCATGTTAAAGTTAGTGCACACTGTTTAGCAAATAATGAAACCAAGAGCCTGATCAGGAGAGTAGATTAAACCCATTGCACTCTTTGACTACACCTTCCCCGCCGATGCTTCCACAGCTCCAAACTCCATGAGGTGACAGAAAACACATCAGTTTGTCTCTGTACTCATATATACTTATATGAATAAATTGGCAATAGCTATGAAGACAAGAAAAAGGGCCTCATCCGTGTATGGAAATCTCAGGAATTTCTGAAAGATTAAGTATGAAGAATAGACCCACAAAATCAAAACCTGGTGGAGCTAAAGCTTACTTGTTAACATGTGGACTGAAGCAGGATGGTGAATCATGGAAATATTTGCTATAAAGTTATATATGATGGCAATTACATATTCTGTTAATTTTTCTTGTTAATTTATGTACAATTTAATTTCTTACATTATCAAAGAAATCTAGATTAAATAAGATAATATTATTCCCAACCTAACTGTTGAGTAGGGTTGTAATAAGGTTGTGTGGATGAGAAGAAATTACAGAAACAAGCGTTCATATGCACTGCTGGTAGAAGAATAAATTGATAATTCATAGAAAAAATAGTCATTATGTGCAAAGACACACTTGAAAAAAGTAACACCTTTTACGTGGAAGTTCTCAGTTTAGCTAGTTCTAAGTCAGTAATAAGAATTTTTGGAGACTTATATACAAATTTGCTATATGCATAAGTAGTAAATAGTAAAAGCAACTACAATAGAGAATAGTTTGGTAAATTATAACATCTAGGAGTTGACACATTATAGCCTTTACATATTGAAGCTTGTGAGCAGGGGACAGTGGTGGGTGCCTGTAACACCAGGCACTGAGGTGGCTGAGACAGGTGGATTGAGAGTCAGGGCTAGCCTAGCACCATAGCGAAATTCCATCTCAAAACTAAGTTAAAAATTGCAAAAGGTTTACTGACATGAGAAACTGCTCTTGACATAATATTTTTAAGTTGCACAAATTTGCAGATACAAGGCTAAGTTTTTAAATGTTGATATTCATTTACATTGAAGAAAAACAAAGTACCTAACAGGTGACTTGCATTTAGGTAACTTATATTTGTATCTTTGCTTTAAGTGAGGAGAGATTTTTTTTTCACTTTGGTTTTCAAACTTTTCATAAAAAGTATGTATTAGGAAAAAAGTTCTCTAAAACACATGTTCATTTCCATATCCCAGACAGTGAATCTCTTGTAAGCTTTGATACAAGGTATTTCTAATACAGCCATATGGGGATTGATTTTCTTTTTAGTTAGATCCTCCTTGTGATTTTGGTATAAAATTTCTATTTCTATTCATTCTGATTTAAAATCTGAGTAGTGGACAAATATCACTGATTGAAAAAAGTGGACGCTGTTCAGAGAAAGAACGTTAGGTGAAATACTAGAAGCCATCGTGTTGTGTCAATAGAAACTAAAATCTTTCGGTTTCCTAGCAGCTAAAATGCTACAGGGAACACTCCAATCCTCGTCGTAGAAAATGGAGAGAGTTGATTTTAAAAACACATGCCTGTCATTATTTCTGGAGAGCTTGGCAGCCAGTGTGGTCAAATGACAACATATACCTAACTGACCCCCCAAGACTTAGCTGGAAAGTGGCTTGGTGGAACTCCCAAGAAAACACAGGGTGACGTGTGGCTGGCTGGCTGGGGTTCTGTGGAACAGGATGGGGCGGGGTGGCCTCGGCATACCCTGAGTTTAATTCAAATAAGTTGGATTTACATGCTCTTCATTTCTTCTTTGGACTATGTGCATAGACTCACCCACTCATTAGTAACAAGCACGTGCAGTCAGGTAGAAAAGACACAGAACAGCCCTCTTTCTTCCCTCTTCCCCTCTCTGTTAGATCATTTGATGATGTTAGAGAATGAAAAGTTTGTCCAAAATAAATTTTGGAAGCCATAGTGGATGCTCTATCCAGACCATCTTTATTCCTCATTACTGAGGATAATAAAGAGTCACTGAGCAGGGAAATCACCGTCTTGCCTGAAAGTTTTCATGGTAGAACCTCAAAGGTAGGCATTTGCATTTTCTTTCACAACCCTTCTCTTGATAAAACAGCTCATATTCTGGGTGACATTACTCTGTTAGAGGTAGTTTTGGTTTAGTTCTGTAAAAAATGAGGTTCCTTGTCTGGCATTGCTTTATTGTGCTCTACACATGTTTAGAGTGTCAGTTGTCATTATAGAGTGAAATACAGAAGAGAGTCTGCCCATAGACAGTTATTTGGGCAGCTTTTGATTAGATTCTTGCCCTTACACTAAAGCGACATTTGAAATATTGTGAAACAAAGAAACTTGAGACATACATTCTACCAGAATGATTTTGAAGTCTCATCCCTTTACTCAAAATCCTAGGACACAGGCTATATCAAATTTCTGTTTTATACAGTTATGACTAAAATTCCAACTTAAGGTGGCATTGCTATGTTTCTTTCAATTGTGACTGTATAGAGGCCTAATGTGGACAAGTGATTGACCTTGGCTTATAGTAGGACCAAATTCATGTGTTAGAATTTCCTAATTATAGGTATATAATTATATATACTGGGTATTTTTTTCTTCTGAAGGTATAATACTTCCTAAATTGTATTATTAACTTTAGTTTTTTTAGACTCTTACAAAATCACTAACCATCTGTATATAAACAAGTATTCCATATAGCACCATTACTTGTCTTAAATATATCTATAATATTAAATTTATTTGGAGAACCTTTTAGCAATAATACCTCTACTCATTTATACCAGCATCTCTTTTTTTAAATCTATTGTTTGCTTTCTCTCTGTGTGCCACTGACCTTGGCAGTGAAACTACAACCACGTTGGTTGCTAATCAAGCTCATCTTCTGGTTTTCATGTTCAAAAATCACTCATAATTTCTAAAATTTTAGATATTTTCACAGTGTTTAAAAATTAGTAACTAGGGCTGGAGAGATGGCTCAGCGGTTAAGGCACTTGCCTCTAAGTGCTTTAAGGCCCTGGATTCAATTCCCCAGTACCCACATAAGCCAGACCCACAAGGTGGTGGCCCTGGTACTCATATTCTCTCTCTCTCTCTCTCTCTCTCTCTCTCTCTCTCTCTCTCTCTCTCTCTCTCTCTGTGTATCTCTGCTTGAAAATGAATAAATAAACTTTAAAAAATTAGTAACTAGGTTGGTCATGGTGGTGCACGCCTTTAATCCCAGCAATCAGGAGGCAGACATAGGAGGATCACCATCAAGGCCACCTTGAGACTACATACTGAATTCCAGGTTAGCCTGGACTAGAGTGAGACCCCTACCTTAAAAAAAAAAACCCTAAAAATATATGTGACAGCATTAAAAATATGACCATAAAGAAAAAGATTAGACAGCATTTGAATCCAAAATGTCCTTAGAATCAAAAAGCAACCACAGCCAGGGAGAAGCAGCACATTGTCTATAAATGATCTACAACATTTAATTAAAAATTAGTTAATTAAAAATCTGCATATTAAGAGAAAAATAGGAAAATCAGCAAAGGCAATTCACAGAAAGCTGATAAAGAGTGAAAACTATTACTCTTACTAGATTGGAGGAAATGTAAATTGAAGCCATGATGGGTAACTCTTCAGATTGTTCAAAATTAGCCTTATGATGCAGATGTTAGCAAGCAGGGAGAGACTACTGATAAACCTGTACATTATTTGTGGGTGTATAAATTGGTGGACCCACTTTAGAGAGAAACTGGAATTAATAAAGTTAGAGGTAGAAATTCTTTTCAACTCAGCAGTTTAGTTGCTAGAAATATATAGCCTAGAAAAGTTTTGCCACGTGGACCCTAGAAACCACATATAAAGAGTTTCTTGAAGCACTATTTATAGTAGTCAGGATTTGGAGACATAAGTCCTTTATCTGAAAAATAGCACATTCAGACTGTTTAGAGAATTAGTAGAGATAACCCTCCGGGGATATGATGCCAATCGAGAAAGCAGGCTGTGGAATGGACATTGTATAACTGACACAGAAAGTTAAAGCATAAAAACAATACTATATTTTTGGCTTTATACATAAAGATTATTAAAATAGGCACTAAAAGTGATAGTTACTTTGAATAGACACGAAAAGAGAGATGACTAGGCTCTGGGAGTGGTACACTAAGAATTTCAGGTTTATTTATAATCACTAATTTCTGAAGCAGATCCATGGATTGGAACTTAGAGTCAGTTTTACTGTAATATACTCCAATTGTTTTTTTTTTTTTTTTTGCTCCACATGTTTTTGTTATTTCATAACTTAAAAAATACAGATGAGATGGCTCAGCGGTTAAGGCACTTGCCTCCAGTGCCTAAGGCCCTGGGTTCAGTTACCCAGGACCCACATAAGCCAGACCCACAAGGTGGTGGCCCTGGTGCATTCTCATTCTCATTCTCTCTCTCTCTCTCTCTCTCTGCTTGAAAATGAATAAATAAAATTAAAAAAGGAAACAATTTTTTAAAAATACAGATGATAAGCATGCTTAACTCAGGAACTTTGGCTTTAGTTTTAATTTGTTATATATTTGTGTGGGTGCTACAGTGAGGATTTATTTATACAATTGGAAGAAATTTTTATTTTTCAGTGAAATTGAAAAGTATATTTAGTATTACAGGTTGTATTTTTTTCATAAAACTGTTCTTACAGATTTTATTAAGACCTAATCTTACACTAAGTTAAATATTCTCTAATGCAAGCAGAGAGAGAGAGAGAGAATGAATGAATAAATGAACAAGTGAATGAATATGGGCATGCCAGGGCCTTTAGCCACTCCAAATGTACTCCAGATGCATGTGCCACTTTGTGCATCTGGCTTTCTGTGGGTCCTGGGGAACCCAGGTTGCTCTGATCCATCGCTCCAGCTCTATAATACTATATTTAAGTTTTTGATAGTTTCTATAATCATAGATCATAAGCTATTATGACTCCCTCCCCACCCTCCGCCATATCTCTTCCCCCTCTCAACTATCTCTGATTTGTTCAGTGTTATCATCTTTTTCTCCCATCATATGGAGGTATTGTCAGGCACTGCGACGTCATGAATATCAAGACCATTTTGTGTCAGGAAGTTTGCATTGTAAGCAGTCCTGCCCTTCCTTTGGCTCTTACAATCTTTCTGCCACCTCTTCTGCAATAGACCCTGAGGCTCTGGAAGTGTGATAGAGATGTCCCAGTGCTGAACACTCCATTATCTTGTCTTCTCAGCACTGTGGTGTCTTTTTCCACCCTTCTATCAGCTGGTTATCAGGAAGGAGATTTCCAACTCAGCTCCAGCTTAAATCTCAGTGACCTGCAGCCCAAGCATACATCGTCTTCAGCAGTAGGGTCTTACCATGTCATTCTGGTGGGCAACCAAGAGCCTTAGCAATGGCCTATAATGTTTTGGAGGCCTCAGGAACCTCCCTAGCCAACAGCTCACTGGAAGGTATCCCATCCCAGGCACTGAAGATTTTCTAGTTAACAATCTATGGTTCCTGGCTGTGCCATTATATGAGGCATTTGGTTTTCTAGGCCTGAGTTACCTCACTTAGTAAAATCCTTTACAGATCCATCTATTTCCCTGCAAATTTCATAATTTCATTACAGCTGAATAGAATGCCATTGTATAAATGAACCACATCTTCATTATTCATTCATCAATTGAGGGACATCTAGGTTGGTTCCATTTCCTAGCTATTGTAAATAGAGCCGCAATAAATATGGAAGAGCAAGTATCTCTAGGGTAGTGACTAGAGTTGTTAGGATACATGCCAAGGAGTGGTATAGCTGGGTCATATGGTAAATCTATTTTCAGCTGTCTCAGGAACCTCTACATGACTTTCCACAATGGTTGTACCAGTTTACATTCCCACCAGCGGTGTAGAAGGTTCCTATTTTTACACATCCTCGCCAACATTTATTGTCACTTGTTTTCTTGATGGAAGCCATTCTGACAGGAGATGGAACAGAGTAGTTTTAATTTACATTTCCCTGATGGCTAAGGAGCTGGAACATGTTTGTAGATGTTTATAGGCCCATCTGTAGTTCTACTTTTGAGAGCACTCTGTTCAGTTCCATAGCCCATTTTTTGATTAGGTTGTTTGATGTTGCAATCTGCCACATGCTGCTGGGATGAATCTCCAAACCAGGCACAGTTTGGGGAGGAAAGGATTTATTAAAATAACAGATCCATGGGAAGTTTCATTATAGTGAAAGAGGCTGGTCCCCTTTCACAGGTCCAAGCAGAAAGAGAAACCCATCACCAGCAAGCAAGCACACTGGAACTCAAACAGCAGGAACTCCAGGCTTGAGTTCAGACTGTTCTTTGCATATGTACAGCTGGAATTTCAGACCCACCCCAGAAACACCTTAGGGCTAGACCCTAGGACCTCCCCTCGATGACACACCCTCCAGCCAAGAACCTGGAGAAAACCTTTAATAAACTCTTGTCTATTGGGGAACATTCATTCAAACTACCACATTTGATTTCTTATTTAGTTTTTTAGTTCTTTGTATATTCTGGATGTTAATCCTCTGTAAGATGCATAGCTGGCAAAGATTTTCTCCAATTGGGTAGGATGCCTCTTAGCTCTGTTCACAGTGTCTTTTGTTGTATAAAAGCTTTTTAATTTCATGTGGTCCCAATTGTTGATTAGTGATTTTACTTCCTGAGCAACTAGGGTTAGGTTCAGAAAGTCTTTGCCTAGGCCAATGTGTTGAAGTGTTTCCCCTACTTTTTCCTCTAGCAGTTTCAGAGTTTCAGGTCTGATATCGATGAGGTCTTTGATCCATTTGGACTTAATTCTTGTGCATGGAGAGAGATAAGGATCTATTTTCATTCTTCTACATATAGATATCTAGTTTTCCCAGCACCATTTGTTAAAGAGACTGTCTTTTCTCCAGTGAATATTTTTGGCCTTTTTGTCAAAAATAAGATGACTGT